>VZTB01001465.1:7245-20771 GCA_013397245.1 Thryothorus ludovicianus
GATGGGCAGGGCAGGGATGAGCAGGGCAGGGATGAGCAGGGCAGGGATGAGCAGGGCAGGGATGAGCAGGGCAGGGCAGGGATGGGAAGGGCAGGGATGGGAAGGGCAGGAATGAGCAGGGCAAGGCAGGCAGGGCTCTCACGATGTGCGGGGACTGGCGGCTCATCCCGATCACCGTGCGGTTGATCCGGCGCAGCAGCCGCTCCATCATCAGCTGGATGTGCTGAGCAGTGGCACCCTGGGGACAGCCAGCAAGGGACATTGGAGACCATTCCTCAGGCACAGCCTCCCAAGGGCAGCTCCCTGTGTGGGAGGACAGCCCTGGCAGTGCTTCATTGTCATTAGGGAAAGCAGAAAAAGGAGACTCAAGTGCAGGAGCGATCGATTCAAACACTCTGGGATTCACTTGGTGAAGAATCCCCTAAATGGATCTGTCCCTTCATCAGCTCATCCTGGGGCTTTGATTTGTTTTCTCTGAACTGTTCAAAGCACTCTGTTCACAGCCACTCAGAACAATTCCCATGGCCAGAGTGGGAAGTGCATTTTTCTGGCTGAACAGTGATTGCTGTCTCTATTCCATAACAGAGAGAACAAGCAACCTCCTCATTTTTATACCATATAATACTCGTTTGACTCACTCCAAATTACTGAACAAGCCACCAAAGCAGCTGGGATGACATTTTGGTCCCTAGGAAGGGAAGTAAATGTTTCTAGTAGTGATAACAACTAATTCAACCTTTCCTGGCTCCTTTTCAGACAAGAGTCACTACAAAGAACTGCACAGCAAGGCATCACAACTTCTATAAAATCACAATTCTGACTCATTAAAGCATAAACTGAGGATGTTTCTTTCCTGTAAGTCCTCAGAAGATGAACTGAGCTGAACTGGCAGCCCTGAGAGCCCGTGCTCACCACATCTTTGCGGTCCAGGACCTCCAGGACACTGCTCAGGAGCTGGGAGCTGGCCTCATGGTCGGGCTTGCTGCAGTTGTCATCCAGCTGCCCACTCAGCTGATCGATGAGCAGGGGCAGGAGAGCATCTCTGCACTCTGCAAAGTGACACAGGGACAGAGAGAGCCTCAGCACCCCCTGGACATGGGCACCTCACAGAAACCCCCTGCTCCTGATCCCATCTGGAACACCAGGACCTGCTTAAAGCCACTGGAGTTACAACAAAAGGACTGGAGAGAGTCAGACATGATCTGTAATTTGAATCATGGAACCCAGGATGGATTGGGTTGGGAGGGACCAAAAAGATCTTCTCATCCCACCCCTGCCATGGGCAGGGACACCTTCCACTATCCCAGGGCGATCCAAGTCCCTGGCCTTGGACACTTTCAGGGATCCAGGGGCAGCCAAATCTTCTCAAGGAATTCCATCCCAGCCCTTGCCCACCCTCACAGGAAGGAATTCCTTCCCAATACCCCATCTAACCCCACCCTTCAATTTATAAATTCTGTATATTCCATCAAACAGCAACACTCAGCTTCTCCCTCCTTCTAAACCACCACCCTGGATCAGAATCTCACAAATTGGGCATAAAAACTGAACAGCAAAAAAGACTCTTTCAGTTCTTCCATGGCAAGGAATGTTCCTAGAGCTGGATTCAAAGGTGGATTGGCCCTGATGAGTGACAGGGGAACTCATTTTGAAGAGCCCAGGGCCTCCCAAGGTTCACTCACCAGCCTGCTTGAACAGGTCACTCTCCACGATCTTGGTCAGGCAGTTCAGTTTCTGCCGGACCAGCTGGTTCTCAGGGATGCTCTGGATGAACTTGCTGAAGAGGACACTGAGTGCAAGCCAGAGGGAGCAGAGGGTCAGCATTCCCACCCAGCAGCATCCCTCCCATCCCACAGGGACACTGCCCTGCACTTGGGCCACACATGGAATCACAGGGTCCCACAATGAGGCTGGAAAAGGACTCAAAGCTCATCAGCTTCACCCAGGGACACCTCCCACTGTCCCAGGATGCTCCAGCCTGGCCTTGGATGCTTTGAGGGATGGGACAGCCACAACTTCTCTGGGAATTCTATCCAACTACAAAGCCCTGAGTTATTTTTAAGAAACTCAGCACAGGACTTGAAGTAAAAGTGAGCAGTGTTCAGGAACTACAGGCTCTTTAAACAAAGCTTTTATTCCAGGACACACCAGTGTCCTGGTTTAGGGCAAATTTGGGAAAAAACAGACAAATGGGGATACAATTTAGCACCAACCCAGGACAAGCAGGTACATCATAAACCTTATGAACAGCTCCTGCTCTGTCCCTGCAGTGCCAGCACAGGGTAATCACTCTGGCTGTCACATCCAGGGAAAGCAAGGGTTTGGAAAGACTCATTTTGAACCAACAGCCCACTGGTGAAACTTGGAACAGGCACAGCAGCAAAGGCACATCCTCCTTGCAGACGCCCCTTTCATCAGGAGTGATGACTCCAGCCTGATGCTCCCTTAAATTAAATTCCATGGACATTTGCTGCCTGTCTGCTGCTTCCCAGCAAATTATTTGTGTCAGGATAAGGAGACAGGGCTGGGCAGCTCTGGGCAAAGATCTGAGCACCAAAACCAGGAATCCACAGGGCTGAGAACTTCCTTGACAAACACCAATTTTGGTTTCCCAGCTAAGGCTGTGCCTTTCCCACACTTTTCAGGAGCATTCACCAAGGACTGGTGGAAACTTGCACAAGATTTCAACACTTCACTGCCCTCAGATTTTGCTTTTCAGTAAAATCTCGAGGTGCTTGTAAGGATGCCAGAATCCTGGAATGATTTGGGCAGGAAGGGATCCCAATCAACCAGCTCCACCCCTGCCATGGGCAGGGACACCTCCCACTATCCCAGGTCACTCCAAATCCTGTCCAACCTGGGCTTGGATGCTCCCAGAATGAAAAATTGGGATGCAGAGAATCCTTTGAACTCCACTGAGTTCCTTCAAAGCCCTGCAAGAACTTCCTTGAGTCCATGCACAGGATCTGCACCATCAGAGTGGCTGTTTTTAGCCAAGTTTCCCAAATTCTTCCCACCAGTTAAGCTGGGTTTGGAGGACAAACAGACTATATAAAATACCTGAGCTCAGCGGGGTCAAATACCAGTTTGACATCATTTATGATGCTTGGCAAATACTTCAAAGCTGCTCCCTGGAAGAAGAAAGAAACTTTAGTGGGAAATCCAGTTTTTGTCAAAAAGCAAATATGGGGACAACTGCAGAGAACTGGTTTAAAATTAAATTTATGCATCCACAGAGTCTCCACCCACCCCAGATCTGCGGTGCAGAGTAGGAAAGGTGGAGGAGAAGGGATTCATTAATTAATTCCTTTTTCTGGCCCAGCCCCTTCCCAAATGCACCAGTTGATCTAATTAAAGATTTTTACTTTTCCCTGGAAATTATGCTCACCTTGATCTTGACAGCCTCCTCCAGGGGCCTGTCCATGAGGACATTGAAGGAGAGGAAGAGCTGGCGAATTGCATCATTGAATTCATTCCCATCCTCACTTTTCCCATAAACACTGCAAAGAACAGGGCCAGTTACACACAGAAATGCAACAGCTGAAAAAGGATTTCATCCTCTAGAGCAACATCTTAATGCCACCTTCCTCTACAGAGACATGGGGGTAAAAATGGAACTGGAGATTTTGCAGTAATTCCCTGCTGGAATTTGTTATAGGGGGGAAAATGCACTTTTCAGGCTGCCACTGCAGCAAATTCTGCTTGGGTTTCAAGTATTAAACAGGAAAAAAAAGAAATCCAGAATGGACACGAATAAAGGGTTTCAAACCCTCACTGTGAATTTTTGGAAAGATGTTTTTAACTGCAATTAAACCACTGTCACTGATTTTACCCCAACTGCAAAATGTGTCATCCCCCACCTCACCTAATGATTTAAGTATCTGTGTGCTTGCTTCTTAAAAGTTTCTGAAAATTAGGAGGAAATTCCGTGTTTTACTTCCTAAAAATAAACAGTGGGTTCCTTTCCAGCTCTACCATTTGCTGCTTGCTGCACATTAGGGGGGGACCAAAAGGTTTTCCTCCCTTTTAGTCTGGCATTTTAATTTTTGCTCAACTTATTTGTTGCAGCCACAGACAAAGGGCATGAAGACCCTCTTGCTCAGCCAGTGACAGAGGATTTGGGTGATATTTACTGGAAGGAACTCCAGTGGCTTTCCCAGAGGTGCAGGGATGGAAGGGCTGCACCCACCTCAGGTACAACACCCGTGACTGCACGATGAACCTGAACAGGTATTTCAGGGCTTTCAGGGCTGCAAAGAGCAGCTCTGTCCTGCTGGAGTCCTCAGCACTCCCCACGTAGCAGTTCAGGACTTTGGTGAGTTTCCTTTGGAAATAAAACAAAAAAGGGGAACCAATACAGACACGACTCAGTTCCTGTGCAAGCCCAGCAGAGAGGAACTGCAAGCCCATAATCAACACCAGAGTTCCTCCTCACAGCCCATTTCTTCCCAAAATCTTGGGCTAAAAGCCTACAGGTGCCACCCTCTTGCTCTGCTTTTCTTTTTGCCCTAAAAGGAGCTGTCCAGGAAGCTGCAAAAGCCATTCCCAGGGGAAGGGACTGAGGGCTCCTCCTCGTGTGAGGATTCCCACGTGGGGAGCAGGAGGAGAAAATGAAATCCTGTGGAAGAAGAGATTGTGTGGCAGGGCAGGGAAGGAGGCACATTCCAGGAGAAGGGGACTTCAAATTGTGTTTCCTTTAGGGTGACAGCCAGGAATTCATGTGGATCAGTAAAAATTAAGAGATTTTTGAAGAGGAAATGCAGTTTACTTTCTGGTTTTGCCCTCCCTGTTGGCCTCAGGTTTAACTTTTCACTTTTGTTACCACAAGGGTGATGACCTTTAGCTGAGGAACGCTTGATCAAGATCTAGAACAGAGGTGTCTTTTCTGTCTGTTTTGACAGAAAAAAAATTCTCACAGCAGGATTTTTTACAGGGCAAAAAGAGCAGCAAGAAGGATTCTTTCTCTCCTGATGCAGACAGGGGATGGAAATCTGCTCTCTGCTGCCTTTATCACATTAACATCATCAAAAATGACCTAACCAAATACATCACCAAGAGCTGAGCTCACCCCCAGAGCTCCCAGTGACACTGCTGGGTGACACCACCAATACTCACACGTAGGCCAGGGTTGCACTGAAGTGTTTGTAAATGTAAGTCTCAAGCACAGCGTTGAAATGCTGGAACTTGATGTCCCCAATCAAAGAAATAATAAATACCTGCCAAAAAATCCAGAAGGAAACACATGCACAGAGCTGCACAGTGACTTGAATAGAACAGTCTCTAATTCCATTTATTTTACTGGGTTATAAATTTTGTTTTACCAACAGCATTAATGCTACAGAGAGTGTTATTCATATTCTAACAGTCACTAAATACTGTGTGTGTGCAATTTATGAATCTTTTCACTGTGGCTACTAAAAACCTGATATTTATTTCAGTATTTCAGTCCTGGCTCCTGAAAAAGCCTTAAATGTTTAAACATCATTTATTTCTAGAGCAAAATACCAACTGCTCACTGCAATCACCAGGAACAGACTGGAAATGTGGCTGAAAACAAATTCTGAACCCACAGAAGATTCACTCACCAGGGCATCAAACACCAGGAAATCATAGGTTTCATTTTCTGACATTTCCATCATGATGTTGAACAGTGCATCGAGGGTGTCTGGCAAAAACTAGAGGGGAAAAGGAACAGTAAAAGGGTGGGGAAAAGCAGCTGCTGCTGACATCCAGGAGCCTGGATCATCCTGGCTGAAGTGTAAAACCTGTCCATCCAAAAAGGGATCCCAGCCCTGTGTTTATGCATGATTGTCATGATCATCTCTAAAATAAAGATCTTTGCTTCCCAGCTCTGGATGGCCCCACTTTGCTGTTCTATTGCCTTTTCATCCCACAGGATAAAAATCCTGACCTCTCCAAACCAGCCTGGCCCTGTCCTGAGGCAGGGACTGCACTCAGCCTGTCTGCAGTGACACAGCATTAATTTGATATTCAGCTGCTCCATAAAACCTTGCAAAATCCCAGTACATTCACTCTTGGGACCTCTCTCTCTCCTAAATCCTTCAGCAGACCTGATCCCTGTAATATTTAATGTTGCCCTCCTTTTTCAAGTTTTCTGAGGCACTTTCTAACTTGATGTTTTTCCTAATTCTTAGTTCTTTCTCACACACTGGTGTTGTTATCAAAAATATGTTTTTGATATGAAGAAGTTGTTTTCATGCTTTCTCTTGGTGTGAAGAACAACTGATGGGCAGTTGTCTTGACCAACGGGATGGGAGAGGTGTCAGCCTTCTTCTCCAACCCCTGCTCTGTGTGGAAATGATATAAATATAGAGTAAGATGTTTTAATAAATAGTTTTTATCCTTCTCATCAAGGAGTGTCCGTGTGTGCCCTTGAGTGTCCCACAGCAACAATTTAACTTCTGTAATTCTGGTGAATTCCACTAATAAGAGCTGGGGCACAGGTTCCCACAGAAGCTGTGGCCACCCCATCCCTGGAAGCTTCCAAGGCCAGGCTGGAGCAGAGACAGTGAAAGGCATCCCTGCCCAGGGATCAGTGGAAAAAGCTGATCTTAAGATCCCCTCCAGGCCAAACCATCCCCTGATTTGATGATTCTCCCATTTCTCAGCATCCAGAATTGCCCTCCCAGCCTACCCAGACACCTTTTGAGACCAAAATCAGGCTGGCACAGGAGAGTCTGTGCACCCCTGGGAATACCTTCACGATTTCTCCTCCTTCCACCTCCATGAGCTTCCTGAGGTTGTGGGCGATGTTGTGGGAGTTGGAGCGCCAGTTCAGCAGCCCCAGCAGGTCAACTGCAAGGACACAGAGCAGCAATCAGCAATTCCAGCTCACTGAAGGCCTGGAACTGCTGATTGCTGACTGAAGGGCTGCAGAGCAGCCCACAGCAAAGCTGGGGGTTATTTTTAGTCAGTGCACAAGGAAAAGTCACCCTGAGGTACAGAACGTTACCTTGAGGTGCTTCTTTTGTCTTGGCAAAGCAGCAAAGCTCTGCTATAAATGGAAACCTGGCTGCCATCTGATAACACGTTTGGAGACCATTTTGCTTTTTTTAAGGATTCAAGAGCAGGTACCTCAAGCCAGGAATTTTACTGAACTTTGCCCAGGAGCCTTCCAGAGCTACTGGAAGTCTCCCATCATTTACCAGCAGAGGCTGGACTCATTCACATCTCTGTTCATTTTGATCCCTTTGGCAATGAATTAAAGAAATGTGAACATTGATCTGATCTCAGTGTCCATCTATCAATGGACAGAGACTCTGTGACAGTTTGGGGTTCCAAAGTGAATGTTTATTGCAGGGCAGTGTGTGGGATCTCTCCCCAATGCACTCTGCAAAGTCTCACAGGTGATCACAAAGCTTTCATGGACAAAAATGTTGAATATCCAAAATACAAATGCATATTCACACCTTTGTCATTGCCCCTTCTCCCTTCCTATGCTGATTGCCAAGGAGGTTATTGAGCAGGCGTGGTTTGTGTCCTGAAATGAGTCGGGGTCTTTTTATGAGGAATCAATTAAAATGATGAAGTAAACTGAGTCTTCCTCTCTCTTACCTTTTTATCTTTTTTGAGTATTCATGACAAACGAATCCTTGGTAGAATTTGCAGTTTCCTGTGTTCAGTCTGTTTCCTACCATGGCAAAGCTGCCACTGTCCATACAATTGACCAGCAATGAGTTATTGGATCTGGGATATCTTATCTGAGATTTGGCTTCTGTTGGGTGAAGCTCATTTGTCTTTTTTAGCTAACACAGCATCTATTCCAACTGTAACCTTAACTTTTCTGAAATTCTTAATTCCTCAAAATTAACATCTCAGCAACACAACAGAGTTAATGCACACCATCACTCTGGAGAGCTTAGTCCTAACTGCTGCTCTCTTAACAGGCAGAGGAAAGAAGGCAATCAACCTTAAATACTTAAAATTCTGACAAAAGACAGAATACACGGACAGGTGACATTTCCAGATGTGCCAACAAACTTCTTGGGTTTAACATTGGCAGTCTGGATCAAGTATTTGTGTGAGAGGGCTCTTAGGGGCTGTATAAACATTCTGGGAGCTTGATGGGGCAGGGCTGTGACTGACACAGGAGCAGCAAAATCAAAGCTGAAGCTCTCTGCTCACACAATAAAAAACCTGCCTGAAGAAAATGCCCTCTGCATTTCAAGCCCTGTTGTGGAGTGGTGTCAGATTTGTCCCAGATACCCCAGGTCCCTCCCAGGTGATTCCCTGCCAGGTTTGTCAATCATTCCTCCTTCCCACATCCTGACCCTGCTGAGTGCTGCCTGTCAGCCCTGCCATTCCAGAAGGGCACAATCCCAAAGATGCTTCCCAGCCCTGCACAGACATTGGGCCATCCAAGTGTCCTCTGGCCCTCAGGGCTTCCCCCCGGCCCTGGTTGGTGTCACCTGTGTCCCTTCCCTGCCCTCTGCCCTGGTTCCAAGGCCCAGCCATGCTGTGGGAGTTCTGCTGGAGCAGTTGCTGCATTCACAGCCTTTGGGCAGCAATAAAACTCTGAATGCAAAGCCTCCATCAGAAGCGACTCCTTCCCTTCACCTTGGCCTTAAAGCCTCTGTGCCAAAGGCAAACCTGGGCTCCTGCAGGCCTGGCCTTGTCCCCAAGGGCTCAGCTGTGACATCCAGCGAGCCTGAGGGACCCCTGGGGTGAAAACAGCACAGAGCTGCCAGACAGGCAAACAGCGAGGGACAGCTCAGGGACAACTCCTGGCAATGTTGGATCAAATCCCAATAAAATCCTACCATTCTGGGTGAGTTTGGTGGAGCAGATGACAGTGGCAATCTGGAAGCTGTCCTTTGTGCTGTCCCTCGTGGGGGTGAAGTTGGCCAGAGGGTTTTTCCCTGAGGGCGCCTCCTTCTCCTCCATCTCCGTTTTGGTGCAAGGAAGAGTCAAATAACTCTTGGCATCTTCCATTTTCTTGTTGTCACCCTGTTGGTTGGACACAGCAGAGAGAAGGGTCATGTCCCACAGCAACAGCCAGAATGGGTTTGAAACACTTTTTCATCTCTGTCACTTTTTGAATTTCTAATTTCAGGGATAAGTTGCCCATACTGCAAAGGAATTGAGCTATTTCCAAAGCCACAGAGTTTAGGAGGATTTCCCACCCCCCACACACATTCTGTAGCTTTTTACTGCTTGGAAAATCAGCCAGGAGAGAGTTTTGATGACAAGACAAGGCTGGAAATGGCCAGGTTACCTTGTAAATAATCAGATTGTGTTTGCCATCCTGCAGCGTCGTTCCATCTGCGTTCATCAGCTTCACAAAGCTCACGCCAAAAGCTTTCTCAGACCTATCTCTGGCTGCAATCAGGAGAAATCTTCATTAGCAAATGTCTTATTCATGTCCAAAAAATCCAAAATGCAGCCCTCCAACCTCGACAGCAGCTTTACTCAACAGGCAACTGCAGCTACACCAACACATCCTCCTGGAGCCTCTCCCACACCCAATTTTAGTGGATTTTGTGCTGATGGATGGACAGATTAATGGCTCCTTGATCTTCCAGGTCATTTCTAACCTTAATAATTCAATGATCCTCTGACAGAGAATTTTATAGATATTTTTGGTTGGGATTTTGGTTGGTGAGCTGTGGATGTGGAAGGATGTCAGTGCCTTTAGAATCAGATGCCTGTGAGAGCCTTTCAATGGCTAAGCCTGACATTATTGATCTCATTTCAGGGCTCTGAAGTGACTTGATAAACTTCTGGCTCTAACTCTCTCATTAGCCTTTCATCAGCCTAATTAGAAATACCCCCTATAGGAAGATCATCAGAAGCCCACCAGGCCTTGCAGTGAATTTTGTGAAATAAATTAAAAGCAACACCCTACACTGAGAAGCCAAAGCAGTAACAAACATTAATAATTGTCTTCTGGGGAGACAATTAAACTAAAATGGTGCTCCTTATGTAATTTCAGTTTCAGGACAAAATCAGCACCAAACTTCAGGTACAAAAAATTTGAATGATTCTTGGTTTTTTGCTTGCCACAAAACTGGGAATAAGCAAACTGAGCAAGGAAAAAAATTTGTAAAACTGTGAATAAGAGAAATTCAAGTTCTGCCCTCAGTGGGAGTGAGAGGAGCACAGCAATCCTGCAGGAGTCCCTTCCTGGCACTCACACTCCTGGGACGAGCGGTGACGGAACGTGAACCTCAGGTGGCAGCGACTGACTTCCTCTATGGCAATGGCCACCTGTGTGGGAGAACAGGATGGAAACACAGATTGTCCCTGTCCCAGCCACCCCCCAGGGTTGGGGTGTGTCCCAGACACCCCAGACCCCTCCCAGGTGATTCCCTGCCAGGTTTGTCAATCATTCCTCCTTCCCACATCCTGACCCTGCTGAGTGCTGCCTGTCAGCCCTGCCATTCCAGAAGGGCACAATCCCAAAGAGGCTTCCCAGCCCTGCACAGACATTGGGCCATCCAAGTGTCCTCTGGCCCTCAGGGCTTCCCCCCGGCCCTGGTTGGTGTCACCTGTGTCCCTTCCCTGCCCTCTGCCCTGGTTCCAAGGCCCAGCCATGCTGTGGGAGTTCTGCTGGAGCAGTTGCTGCATTCACAGCCTTTGGGCCAGCAATAAAACTCTGAATGCAAAGCCTCCATCAGAAGCGACTCCTTCCCTTCACCTTGGCCTTAAAGCCTCTGTGCCAAAGGCAAACCTGGGCTCCTGCAGGCCTGGCCTTGTCCCCAAGGGCTCAGCTGTGACATCCAGCGAGCCTGAGGGACCCCTGGGGTGAAAACAGCACAGAGCTGCCAGACAGGCAAACAGCGAGGGACAGCGAGGGGACAACTCCTGGCAATGTTGGATTTAACACCAACACCCCAGCACATCCTGCTGCTTTTCCATCAGTTCTGGTTTGCCAGCAGCGAGGAGGGAAGACAGGCAAACAACCAGCATGGTTGATAATGCATGCTCCCATTTTTTACAACTCACATTGCTCTTTTAGAGGTTTCCTTAGGATTGAACGCAGTCATGTTTTGATTGGTTAGTAAGTTTCTTGCGAGCTAACTGGTTAATTCTTGATCCTATTTATTTGCATAAACAGTTGTCTTAATATGATTGGTTAAAAGCTCGTAGTTGCTATAAGCAGGTTTGGTTATTTCTTGATGCTTATGATTTGCATATGGCTTCTGGCCTAACAGTTTCTACCCAGGGTCCATCCTTGCTCTCAGGAAACCAGAATTACAACGTTTCTTTCTATACCATTATAATTGCAAGGCATAAGCAAAATGGCAAAGCCTCATTGTTTTTGCTTCATTACAACTTCATTGTTTGTTTTTTTTTGCTCCAAAACTATCAACTTCGTCCTTGCCACATCAGCAAGGGTTTTACAGCATTCCAAGTGAGTCTTTTTTTTTTACAGGTTTTTACACACAGGAAGAACACCGTGCATGGCACAGCCATACCTTGACAGTCTCGTACCAGCAGGGCTGCTTGACCTGGTAATAAACCACAGACTTGTACTCCGAGACTCCCTCGTAGCCAGCCCCGGGGTGGATGGCTTTCTTTGGACACAAAAAACAAGGGATGAGGGGAGGAAAAAAAAGGTAAATCTGGAGTATTTTGGGTGGTGAATCTTCAGAGTGGGTCAGAGGCCGCCCTACCTCCTGCAGGTTGCCGTCCTCGTCGTGCACGGACATGGTGACCTCGACGTTCTTCGGGGTTTTCTTCTTGCCTTTGTCAAACTCCCCCTGGATCAGGGTGACGTAGATGTCATTCCGGACATCACCTGCAATTCCCAGGGTTTAATGGGAATTCTCACTCCCGGCGTGGCAGGTTAACATTTAACACTCTTGGATACTACATTGTTGTGGTGTGTCCCAGATACCCCAGACCCCTCCCAGGTGATTCCCTGCCAGGTTTGTCAATCATTCCTCCTTCCCACATCCTGACCCTGCTGAGTGCTGCCTGTCAGCCCTGCCATTCCAGAAGGGCACAATCCCAAAGATGCTTCCCAGCCCTGCACAGACATTGGGCCATCCAAGTGTCCTCTGTCCCTCAGGGCTTCCCCCCGGCCCTGGTTGGTGTCACCTGTGTCCCTTCCCTGCCCTCTGCCTTGGTTCCAAGGCCCAGCCATGCTGTGGGAGTTCTGCTGGAGCAGTTGCTGCATTCACAGCCTTTGGGCAGCAATAAAACTGGACAGGGGGCTTGGGAAGGCTTTGCAGCCCAGCTGAGAGAGAAGTGGTTTCAGCTGAGGAACCTCCACATTAAAGGCCCCAACTTCACCAACTGCACTGCTCACTTTTCCTCCAGGATGGCTTTTGATGGCACGAANCTTCCCTTCACCTTGGCCTTAAAGCCTCTGTGCCAAAGGCAAACCTGGGCTCCTGCAGGCCTGGCCTTGTCCCCAAGGGCTCAGCTGTGACATCCAGCGAGCCTGAGGGACCCCTGGGGTGAAAACAGCACAGAGCTGCCAGACAGGCAAACAGCGAGGGACAGCTCAGGGACAGTCCTGGGAATGTTGGATTGAACTCCAATATTACATCATCCTAATTTTCCTCTTCAGCTTTAATTAACACCATCACACCATTTTCATCTCTGTCTCAAATTACACAAAACCTTCTAAAATGAGCCATTTTCCTTTATGTTTTGTTTCTTTTTTTTAAATTTAATGAGCTCTCGAGGGTTAAATCCACTCTGAATGGGTGGGTCAGTGTGGCTCAGTGCTGGGTTTTGTTGCCATATGCAACAGAAATTCCTTTGACTAAAGGGACATTTTCTTCCAAAAGCTCTATAAAACCATCATTTTGCCATAAGAAAGGAAACTCATGTTTTCAACTTCTTGTGACAAAAAAAACAAAAGAAAATAACCTAGAAAAATAAAGTTTCTTTTTAGAAAAATAAAAAGTTTTCAGGTAAAAATAAACCATTTTTTTTTTAAAAAAATAAATCTTTTTGTGACAGAAATTCTAGAATTTCAGGTGTCTCCTTCACTCTGGAATGTAGAAGCACAGGGGATCTTACCAGGAAGGATGATCTCAGGAAATCCCATTTTTCGAGCCACTGCAGTGGATCTGTCTACAAGGTGGGAAAAATCCTTCTGAACCTGAGCCAGATCCCCAGGGAGCAGCTTCAGGGAGACCCAAAGACCTGAGGAAAGGGAGGTGACACTCGTTTAGTGAAAACAAAAAGGTAAAAAAACCCACAAAACTGAAAACTGCTACCAAAAAATCTGAAATGAAAACTTCATGTCCCTGTCTGGGACTCTCTTCCCAGTCCCCCGAGTCCCTGGATCTGAGTAAGACTTTGCTGGGCAAGGAAATTCTCTGAGGTAAATCCCAAAATCTTCAGAGATGAACCTCGAGTGTCTTTGAGCCAAGGAAGACCAGAAAAATCTGGAATAATGTGATTTAACCCCAAAGCCATTTGGGACATGCAGCCACGTCCACTTAAAATATTTCACACCCATAGAACACTTTTATTTTACCAAAAATAAACTAAAGCATAAACTAAAGCATAAAAAAAAATAAATAAATAATAAATAATAAACAATA
>VZTB01001466.1:12677-34733 GCA_013397245.1 Thryothorus ludovicianus
TTATTTGGAAAGAGATCCTGATAAAACCACCCACAAGATCCCATTAGTCCAGCTGAAAGTCAGTCCATCTGTTCCTAGTATTCAGAGCCGAATCCACATATACATGGAACTAATGCATTTGTCTTTTTTGTATTTTGACTAAGCAAATCTACTTTAAAAATATTAATATTAGCTGGAGAACAAGAACCTACCAAAATCTTATCAAGAAAGAATTTCAGTTTTGATATGTCAAGGTTTTACGTGTTTAACTTTAGATTACTGAGTGCATTCCAACTTGGGTTTTCTCTTTTCTTCACCAGGAATTGAGTCAGCTTGCATGCATCTGACTGTCTCAGGAGTGTTTGTGCTTAGATGAACAATGTACTGTGTAGAAAGACCCTAGATGTGATCAGAAGAAAATAAATCTGCCAGCTCTATTGAAATTTTTTTTTTAGCTGTAACATAAAAACGAATGAAATCCATGTAATGAATGTTTTTATCGACATACAAATCAGTAGAGCAGTGTACGCTTCATTATCAATAATTTGTTTTAAAAAACTTTGGAGACTCGGTTTCTATATGATGTAATATATATTTACCCACTATTCTGCTAAGTTGTAGAAGGAAGGAAAAGAAAATCTACCTTTTTATTGCAATAAAGTGATATTCAGAATGATGAAACAGCAAGGGATGTAACAAACTTATACTCATCAAACAGGTTCTATATATTTTTCAGATTCTACTGCTGTATTAAACTATTAAATGTTTAAATGGCCAGGACACGGAAGGAAAGAAACCTTAAATAATCTTTTCTTTATTCAAACTGGAGCCCATATTAGGCTACCTTTCCTGTCAGGTTCTTCTTGAGGAACTTAAAAACTGTCATAAGAATCTGCAACCAGAATAGCCTTTCCTGTGGTGTCTGTTTTCCTTCCTTCTTTATGAATTCAGTTATAACAGAGATAACAGAACAAGCATCTTTCCTTCTCATATCCTTGTGCAATAAGGTGGTGCTGTCATTGCCATCTGATGGGGGGGGGGAAACCCAGGGGTAATTCTGATATAAGAGTGCAGAACATATGTCTCTACTTCGTGTCTTACCTCCCAAGATAAAGGCCATTCTCCCACTGCAATGCATATTGGTAGGAGTAAATAACTGTGGAAATTTCTTAAGGTGGGTGAGAGTAAAAGAGAAGAGAGGATGTTCCCTGAAGCCACATCAGCCACAAGTAAATCCCTATTACTCTGCTTTACAGAGGTGTCCTGGTTTAGGGCAAATTTGGGAGACTCCAAAGGGGGCCCCTCCAGAAANCGAGTAGGTCCAGAAAGGAAAGAAGAAACAGTCCAGGAAGAAATTTGGACTGTTTAGCTAAACTAGCTAAATAGCAGGAGCAAGAGCAAGAGCAAAAAGCAAAAGCAAGCAAAAAGCAAAACAGCACTAGGTATTGCCTGTCTCTGTGTCCTGCCAGCCTTGGGGGAGAGGTTGATAGCAAAAAAAACCAAAACAAAACATTTGCTCTTCAGACACAGTCTTAAAGGCACAGAACATGATTTCCAGGAAAAATTGCACACACGAATGGGGATACAAACATCATAACGTCACCCTAGGACAAGAGGAAGGTCGTCTCTCCTGTGGAGATTCTAAAGGACTTTTTGAGGTAAGCATATTTTTTTTCCTCTCCAGGTCAATTATTTTTTTAATTGTTTCTATTTTTATTATTATTTTTTTTAATATTCTGGATTTTGTCCTTTACTTTCAACTCTGATAAGAAAGCCTTGTGTTCAATGCCATGCTCTTCCTGGAGGTTCTGCATTGTCTGATCAACCACTTTCCATATCCATTCTCACTGTAATAAATGCCATGAAAGACAAACAGTGAAATAAAACAGGGACAGGAAACCTGCTTTTCTGGTGACCACTGTGTCTTTTGTCAGATGTACAGTCTGTTTGTCTAACCAGTGCATGAACTGATGAAGCTCTGGATGAAAAAGATGTTAAAACACTGCTTTGAGCAGGGACTCTTTGGGTAGGAATGTGCTGAATACACCCACTGGTCCAGTCTTTCAAGTTAGATGGAAAAGAAATTTCCAGGTCAGTGTTTTCAAGTGTGAAGCAGTCCTGAGCACACCAAGCAGACCTTTAGGAGCCAGGAGATTTTATGGCTCTTGTCTCCAGGATGAGACCACAGCTGGAGAAAGAGTTTAAGAAAATTGGGGTTGGATTTGTGGCACTTAATTGTGTCAGTTTTGGACCTGGAACACAGATGTTCACCATGAGCACCCAGTCCAGAAAAAACAAGGTCTTGCTAACAACACAGACGTGTGTGGACAGACCCAAGCTCCTGTGAGCCACATGTTGGAGAGGTGCCACGTGGTTGTGTTGCCATGACTTTATTTTCAGTCTAACAAACCCAACCTGTGAGCACAAGGCTTCTTTGGACCATGCACAGCACCCCATTAGCACAGATCTCCACCTTCCTGGGAACATCCAGCCTCTTCCGAGAGCAAACTTATTTGTTGCATCTGCTTGTTCACCTCCACGGACACATGTCTAAATGACTTCTCAGAAACCACAGAGGAGCTGCAGGCACATCATAGGTTTATTCTCATTCTTCAGGCTAAGAAAGTGCTCTGCCTAAGGCATAAGTGCTCTGCATTCTGCATAAGGCAAAATGGAAGGCAAATGGATTCTTAGTCTTAATCCCTAAGACTAATCCCTAAATCATTCTTTTAGCCTTTACAATTGTTGTTTAAGTTTTCCTAAACTGAAGAGGGTAGAAGAAAATACAATTTCTGCAGAATCCATTTTAAGCCTAATTTCTTTTCCAGAAAGGTAATCATGAACTTAGAAGCCAACAAAACCACACTTAATTTCAAAACTGTATTACGTTGAAATGATCTTGGTACTCCAGGCAACCCGTTAGCAAGATTTTCTGATCCATATTTAGGATCAGTCAAGGGCAGGCAGTGCCAGGTGAGAACAATGTTCAGACACATCAAAAGACTTCAGTCACAGAGAATTCTGTTCACAAAAATAATTGTGCCTGCTTGTGTCGTGTGCCTCAGAAAACTTACTGTCATACCAATTTGTTCTGTCAATAATTAGACCACATAAGGTCCGGTGACACTTCTTGATCCATGTTATATTTCCAAGTACACATAACTTATTTGTAACATGCATTTCTCAGAGGTCAACAATTTATTAAGCATTTGCCTCATGGCATTTTCCCAGTTAAACACCGGTACCCCATAATGATGATGTGCAAGTGCACTTTTGCAAGACTTTCATGGTTTGCCACAAATAATATAATGGAATGAATCAAGCAAGTGATGACAGTTAGTTCAGTAATGCAAGAATATCTGCTGTAACTTGCACTTCAAGCAAGATATGAGGTGGAAAAGGCCAGTTGTATTAGGTCATCTCATGGGACAAGAATGTAATACATTAATTGTGAAGTATTTCCTATAGATGTCACACAAACTCATATGAAGAGCATCTCATTGCGTAGCAAACGTTGCTGCCTTTGGAAGTTCTCACAGCTTTGCCTCCTGTAAAACTACCTTTGCTCATGTGATGTAATAGTCTGTTCTCAGGAATTAAGTACATATTCTTTCCTTGGGGTAGGAAGATGAGTAACTTTCCATGAATCAAGCTGATGAGAACATTTCCCTGAGGGAAAGCATTGTCCATTTACCACAGTTTTATTTAAAAAAGAAAAAAAAAAAGGGAATGGGTTACAATTACCCATTGCAGTTCAACAGAAAGTTCTTCTTCTTCCAAGTTAGTAGTGGCCTAAAAGGTCAGCATGGACAGGAAGATGTGCTGTATTTAATCACAGCCTCATTAACTGTTCTTTTTACTAAAGATGTAATTGTCAGTGCATGCAGAAATTTTAGACTTGGGCCAAGGATTCCTTATGGAGTCTGAAGAGGACTACAACTTTCTGTTACAGTCACTGCCAGGATTCATTCCTAAAACCAAAATATGTTACTTTTTACATTTTCATCTTTGCCACTTGCCTAAGCACCATAGAGGGAAACCAGAATCTCAAACCCATACCTTTTGTCTCAAAAGATTAGAGCCATTGTTTTTATAATGCTTGCCTGCTATTTTTATGGGTTGATTTTATTCTTAAAAGTAATTTTCTCTTTTCTTCAGACTGATGAAGCCAATATGCTTGACCTGACTGCTAGTAACACCTCCCTGTGTGTTCCCTTAGTCTCTAAGAAAGGCAGCAATGTTCTCAGGTGGTACCAACAAGTGAGTGACCTTGTGAGACACAGAGGCAAAGATGACTCAGAAGTTTTGCCCAAGTGCAGAAGGAACAGGAACCTGCAGGCACCACTGCTCCCCCATGAGCACCTCACAGCCAAAACCTTTTGTGAAGGTAGAGACCTGTTCTAAACATGCTCCTCTTACATCCAGATTTCACACAGACAAAAGCGTGCTGTTCTCTTGCTAGCATAATAATTACTATGACTAAATTAACAGAATTTGGTTCGTTTCCTGAGGATCTGCGTTGATTATCCAGTGCAGGCTCTGTGCCCTGGGTGGGGACAGCCCCTGGCTTTGTGTGCCCTTGGTGGGCACCCAGCAGCCTAGGCCATGGGTGCTTGCACACCCGTGGGGCTGTCTACAGCCACAAGCTCTCCTCTGACCATGCAGGAGCTCCCACCTCATGGCAGCGGGGCACAAACAGGAGTGTGTGGCTGCTTGCAGGTTGTGGCTGGCAGTTTCTATGGTGCCTGGCAGGCAGGTGAGAGAAGACCTCCTGAGGGGCACTGCCAGTAGCTGGCTGCTCCTACCTGGCAAGCAAGGTTTCTTTTCCCACCCTCTGTCCAGAGAGCAAAGTAGGCTGGATGGACACACAAACAAACGTTTGGCCACGTGGCAGCAACATCCTGCAGAGGCAGGTGCCAAAGGATGGTGGCATTTCTGTTGGCATACATTTTGGATACACTCTGCTGCCAGTCGAGCATGCACCTCCTGCAAGGAAGACAATGGCAGCACTGTTCCTCCCATATGGTGGAAATGGCTCTGCACAGATAACAAATGCTGCCTTCCTTATATCTCCTGCCAGTGCTTCTGAGAAAGCCTTGGCATCCCACTTTACTCAGAAACATCGCACAGTCTCCATGTCAAAATTAGATGCTTTTGGAATGCTGCTTTTTTACAAGTACATGTTGAAAAAAGCTCCAGAGACAGCTTGTTTACAAACCTTGTTTATTGCTTTATTTTGGGTTTTAAGAACAGGACTGACACTGAAAGCCATCCTGTCCCAACCTGCAAATAAATTCCTTCCAAAGCAAATAATCTGTATCTCTAAACCCACTAAATTTCCATGGTAATGCCCTCCACGGGGGTCTGAGTCACCCATTTGGCTGATTTCAAAGTGGCTCCTTTTGACACTACCCAACAATCACAAATCTGCCAAAATGCATGCAGATTGTAGTCCCCCTCTGAAGATCCTCTCCTGAAGATCCTCTCGCCATTTTTTTTTTTTTNAGCCTCTGTCCTTTTTTTTTTTTTTTTTTTTTTTTTTGTGCTCTTCTTTTCAGCCTAGATGGCCCTTGACTATTTCTGGAAGAAGGAATGAGAGAATTTTGGATGCCTCCTCCAATTTTATTCCAAGCCTGACAAGTCAATGGGATAAGCACTCTCCTTCTGATTGAATTAGAATTAAACATAGCAACAGGTTTTCTCAAAATGTTTTTGTTTTTCTCGATTAAGATAGGAGCAAAACACTTCAAAACGCAGACAATTATCTTGACCTGAAACAAAATTATTCATTTTATATTTGGAGTTTTAAAACTTATGATTCACTTGCCCCTCTTTAAGGCTTAGATTATAAAAGCAAAGACTTTTTAGCATAGGAAATTTTCCTATAGAAAAGTGTCTCTTATTTTATAGATAAAAGTGTTTTAAACTGCAAAAAAATTGATCCAACCTTAAAGCACGTTTGGTGTTCTCAGCATTTGTCAGTTTGCATAGAAAAGAAATTAAATAGTATTTCTACCACTATATCCTCTGGATTACTTAAGAGTTCAAGAGGTAATGAGAACATTTTTCTTGCTGTATTTTAGGGTCTAACCTGCAGCAAACTTTTGCTGAGGTGCCAATACTCTTGTCTCAACAACTTCCACTAGAATGAACCTATTCCAGATTTATACTACCACATTTTGAGGACTGTAAGGCCTTAGAAATCAATATCTGCTTTGTGTTCTTGTGACAATGGTTTACAGTCACCAAAACCACAACCCGTTTCCACAATATAAATAAAAATTGGACATGCAGGCTTAAGATTAGACGTCATTCTGTTTCTCTTCAGCTCTTGTAAACAGCAAGCATTTGGAAGAAAGTGGAGGGATCAGGAATCTAGGAATCAGGAAAAGAGATAACATGTCCTTAGTAGAAGAAATAGAAAACCTGGATTTCCAGTGTGATATCAAGCAGCCTTTTGAATCAACAGTGTCAAAAATCACTGTGTTTCACAAAGGGAAAAGGGCATTTGCCAGACAGTCCTTCCAGAACTTCAGGTTTTCACATGAAATTGTGCCTCACAAGTCCAAATGCATTTTGTTTAGACACTCTGACAAGGTGCTCTCCTAGGTCAGAGGAGCTTCTCAATCATCAGATCCTCATTTCCGCGTGCTGGCAAGGCTGGAGCTGTGCTTCCTTGGGAGGTCATTACACTGGGGTGACGTGGATTTCGCGTGCCTAATGCAGCGATCAGGTGCACGAATAACCAGAGGTTAAGCACACGTGTGTCACCAGACCCAGTGAGCGGTTCCAGTCAGCAGAACTGGCTTGTCAGGGGAGATGCCAACAATAGGTTTACTCATGGCACTGTTGTAAAAGCTGCAGGTAGTTGCTCACATTACACCATGAGATTTGTCAGAGCCCTGAAACTGAGCAGTGCTCTGAGGCAATTCTCTTTTATCTCCCTCATGAAAGGCAGAATGAACAATCATTATTTCCAGCATAGGACAGAGGTAAGAAAAGTGCCTTGGACAGGACTAACAAACAGGAAGATGCAGCTGTCTCTGTTATTTTTTTGTTTTGTTTTGGTTTGATTTTTTGCTAGATAGTTGTACCACAGAACACTGTGGAAAACTTGTGTTTTCCAACCAATAATATCTTAAAACACAAAACCCACTGATTTTGTCGAGAGTTCAAATCAAGGCACAACAGACCTATTTTTAAAAATAGAACTTGTTAATCAGCAGTATCAACAAATACTTAAACTGCTATATGTGGAAAAACAGATTGATACTCTCTGCTGTTTTAAATCTTTAGGGTTCCTAAAGTCACCATGCCATCAGATTTCCTATCCATTTATGGTTAAAAAATAAATTTGATTAGAAATTTTAAGATATGGACTCAGAACATATTCATCCTTTTTTTTTTCAAGAAAACCATTTCCTGTTGGCAGATTGTTTCAAGCTCTGTATTACAGATTATTAAAGCAAATAGGGCCTTCCCTGGTTAATTCACTAGGAACTCCTTTTGTGAAAGCTTTCCTATTTGGCTGCCTTTACAGACTCTTTCAGCACATTCCTAATTATTGGGTCAAATAGGTACTGTCACCAAATAGATGTTTTCAATATTTTGATAGAAACCAGAAAAATTTAATACACATTTTTCCGAATGTACTTAATGTAACTATGAATGGGGTGCCTGTGCTGCAAACTTTCTGACTTTTGTGGGGTTAATTTTTTTTAAATTATTAATCTGTTGCATTTCTGTCTTTCCTTTACTGTATTGTGAAGTTAGTCTTTAAAAGCTAACGGTAGAACTCCAACAGTTTTCAACAAAAGAGGAAAAAAAAATATTAAAAATTCATGGGTTCCAGATGACCAGAAGGCAAAATATTTTGGTGGTCCTGTTCCGTTTGGTCTTAGAAGGAAACAAGAAGAGTTTTTATTTCTATTTAAATGCTTAGAAGGAAGGGATTAGTCTAACAAATACTATCTCATAACACAGTTTTGGAAGGAGTTTTAAAGAAATGACATTTTGCTTAGCGTTTCGGGGCTATTAAAAACATGGATTGTTACAGTAATATCTAAAATATATATTATACAACTTCTTACTGACCCAAAATGCCACACTATAATAGCAAAATGAGCATTTTTCAACACAGAAATTTGTGTACTGTGGAATGTGCAGCACAGCAAAACCACTTGCTCAGCATTAGATCTGTTTGTGTTTGAGCTAAAATATTTTTGTGAGGAGTAGAAGGGAAGGGGGGGGAAGGGGTGGAAGAGCTGGAAGGGGCAAAAGGAAGATGCAAAGGGATGGAAGGAAGGGGCAGAAGGAAGGAAGGGGTGGAAGGGGAGGAAAAAAGGGGCAGAAGGGACAGAATGGGCAGAAGGGGTGGAAGGAGCAGAAGAGACACAAGAGGCAGAAGGAAGGTGGGTAAGAGTGGAAGGAATGAAGGCGCAGAAGAAAGAGGCAGAAGGAAAGGGTGGAAGGAAAGGGCGGAAGGGGCAGAAGGAAGGTGGGGAAGGAAGGAGTGGAAGGAAGGGGCGGAAGGAAGGCACCGAAGGAAGGAAGGTGCAGAAGGAAAGAAGGTGTGGAAGAGGAAGGTATGGAAAGAAGGAAGGAGCAGAAGGAAGGCGCGGAAGGAAGGACGGCGAGGAAGGAAGGCACCGAAGGAAGGAAGGAAGGTGTGGAATGCGTGAAAGGCGCAGAAGGAAGATGCCAAGGCACGGAAGGAAGGTGTGGAAGGAAGGAAGGAAGGTGTGGAAGGAAGGAAGACATGGAAGGAAGGAAGGAAGGAATAGCATTCTTAAGTTCTGAAAAGACCTCTCTGATCATTGATTTGAGCTATTAACCGTGTACTGAGCCATGCCAGATGACAATGACTACTTGCAACATTCAAAGATGTTTATTGTGCTGTCCATTGCAACTAAGGAATGACAAATCCAGCTCTCTGAAACACTCCAGAGGTGTAGATGTATTCTTATACTAAGTATCTGTACAGATGTGGGCTGTAAAGGAATTCCAAAAGAAGCTGAGAATCAACTCAGTGCCAAATCCATTCTCCTCTTAGAAGACACAGCTCTGTTTCTTTACTTCAGATTCATTTGATTCAGATTGCGGTTAATTCCTACTGCTCCCCACTGCAGTCTAATTTTGATTTTAATGAAATTTTGTGAATTCAAGGTGAGGGATCCTGTTTTCCACGTCAAGGGCTAACAGCTTGACTCCACTGACATGATGATTATGATATTTACAATGGTTAAGAACCCACTTTTGCAACATATGTACTCTCAGTCTTACATTTAACTATTACTTAATGTCAGACTAATTACTGATCTGGGGATACATTTGGGGATGTGGATGTATGCTGTGTACACATATACATTTGAAAACCTGTTTTTTGAAGCATGCTGGGAATACAAGTGTGAAGATCACTTTCTTCCTGGGTACTGGGTTTGGATTTTGTTCCAGAATCAAAAAGTCCTGGTTCTTGGGAAGCAGCAGAGAGGAAATGGTTCTGTTCAGGCAGGCTGATCCAGAGCCTGCACTCTTTTTTGGTGCTCATAGAATCTAAATTGCTATGAATCAGAGGAATTAAATGGAATGACACAAAGGGCATGCTGGAAAGACTTGAGTCGGTCAGATGCTGCAGTCACTGTGGCTCACCTTGAGCTGATAATACTTTACAAAAGACTTTAAAACTCAGGGGAAGTTATTTTGCTCTTTAGTGACAGTGCAGTACACATTTTCCATTCCCTGGCTGCTGTCCATGCAATAGGCTGTGGAGTAGACACTGAAAAGTCCATTTCTCCAAAAAATGTGTTTGCTTGGGTAAAAAACTCTGTTCTTGCAATACATGTGGGCTTATTTATTGTTAGTATTTCTAAAAATGCCAATCAAGGTCAGAAGATTCAGTTCCTCATGTGCAAATACATCTGGAATGACACATCCTCTGTCAAACAGCTTCCTGTGAAATTAGATGTGAGCAATACTAAGGAGCTTGTCAGAGATGGGAAGAGATGAAGTTAACTCTCCCCAGGCATGGAGCTGCCTGCCACTCTCCTTAACACCATGGCTGTAAAGCAGCAGATGAAAAGGGAGTTTAATCCCACAGTGTTGATAAAGTATCTCTTGGTACAAAGGCATCTGACTGAACACTGCACATTCTCCACTTGGATTACCTATCTTGGTTCTTTAAATTACATTTTCAAAATGTTACCTTCACTCCATTCACATAAAATTGGTGTCTGTTGTTTCTCTATTATTTCCAGAGAAATACTATTGTAGCTGCATTTGCGGCAAATGTGGCATTTTTTGTCTGGGAAGGCTCTGCCTGCTCCATATATGTCTCTGCTTGGACACAAGGCTCCTGAAATCAACCTTTAATGGGTCAAACTGGGTTTGACCTTTAATGGTCAAAAAATGTTTTTTTCCCGTAATCATGCCCATTTGTAGGTCAATGGAATCCTGGGCTAAATGCTCTGTAAAAACTCTTGTTGGTGTTTTGTATTTATCCTGTGGGGTCACATCTATGTTTACAGCTTGTTCCTTAATACCTACCTAAGTCATAAATAAATTTTCAAAATCTATTCTGAAAGAGTGTTGAAAGCACCAAATAAATTGCTTTTATCTTAAACATGGGACATTTTCTTCTGGTGCTACACAGACCCTCTTTTTACTTTTACAGAACAAATCTTCGCTCTGAATTACTAAGTAAAATTCTAGTTTTGTTTTGACAAACTTCCTTTTTTTTGTAGAACAAGGGCATTAGGCCAAATGACCCAATGTTTGGGAAAATATCTAACTACTAAGGACACTTGATATGAAAATTCATCTGATTAAAACTGGTTAGGAAGCAAATCTCAGGGTGAAAGCAGGCTTTGTGAATTTTTCTTTGAAAGCACATTAATCCCTAATAAGATACAGTGGTATACAAAGCCTGTTAATTCTTTTGACCTCTGGTAACTCTTCTGAAATAATCAAGGGATGAGTTTGTTAGCATGTAATTTTTCATTATAGTTAGAGTTCCAATTGATTTTATTGTGTTCATCCTCACTTTCCCTTCTCTAAAAGTCCAGGGGCCAAGAAAGGAAAAACACTTGCATGGCATTAGTAGAACTTACCATGAGTGGCAATTTCACTTTCTTTCCAAGTCATATCTCAAAGCAAACTCTAATCTGCCAAAACCTAGCCCTTAGCAAACCACTAGTGATACTACCATAGAGGGAGGAAACATCAGTGGTGAAAATCCCAAGTCAAATCAGAACCTTTCTCCATCATGAAGGGAATAATAGACAAAAATTTCTCTCAGGAACTGAACATCTGTTCTGGATTCTTCCTTTCCAGACCATTTAATCCATCCATGCACAGATGGGCAATTGCTTCATTCCATTTCATGAACTCTTCTCTGCCTCTGTGTGGGAGACAGAACCATCTGCATTGTTTGTTTATATATCTTTCCTATTTTCTCTGTTTACCTTTTTTTTTCTTGGTATTTTTGCTTTTAGTGGTGTCATAATCCCAGCTCCTAATTTGAACTGTATCTCTTTATTTAGTCAAGACAATTTTCTCTGGTTATAAATTTCATTAAAAGCTCATAAAAATTATTTGTTTCTTGCACTGGTCCTCCACCTGAACCAGTCTGGGGTCAGCACAGAGCAAGAACAGCGCCAGAGTATAGCAGGTTTATGTGTGAATTTTACAATAATTTGCAGAGACAAGGCTCAAGATATCACCTTGCAGATATAAATTTTATACAGGCACTATTGACCCAGGTGGAACAGAAAAAGAAGACACTCTGGATTTTTACGTATTAAATAATCTTTCATATGTTCTCTTATTGTCCCTGCCAGTGGGCAAAAACGATGAGAGGAGCTGCAATTGGGTTAATCCTCTGTATTGTGCTAACAGGCATAGGAAAACACATTCTGGTCCAAGATATCTAAATAAACTCCATTTACGATGTTCTGACTCTGCATCCAGACTTTTTAAAACTTGACACCTCTTTGGGGATAATGCTATCAAAATAGCTCACCCTTCTCTCAAAAGGGGTAAATTCCTGCTGTTTTGCTGCTAATCCGAGTTTTGCATGCGCCTTGGCATGATTTTTCTGGTATTGGGACCTGCCCTTTCTGAGTCACCTTCTCTTCACTTCTTATTTTCATTCTTTTAGCAATATTTTGTGTCTTACAGACATTTTAGACACCTTGAGATTAACTCACTCTGATGTCTTCCACTCCTAAATGTATTGTGACAGCTAATTTTGACCCAGAGTCTATAGAGATTAAAGTTGCTCTTTGCAGCTGCCTTGTTTCCTTTTCCCACTGCCAAATTCTCTTTACTATGAGTTTATTCCAGTTTTTCCTTCTAAGAGGAGGCTTGACACTTCTTCACCCATGAATCACCTTCCTTCATTGCACTTCTACTTTTCTTCTAAAATCCTGTGTAAATACTTCTTACACAGTTTAGTCAGGGGCTGTTAAACCAAGTGTCCAGAGCATTGCATGTTTCCTCTGTAAGAATGTCATTAATTCTTGAACTGATTGGTAATTTTTTTTTCCCAGAAAAAAACCATTTGAAATAATCTCCTAAAAATTAGATCATGGTGCTTCAGAACTGCAAAAAAAAGAACACGCAAATGTTGGATTTTCTCCCACTCTTGCATGCGGATTAAATTATTATACCCAGAGATCCAGTTTTTTTATTTCTCACCACTGAACTGAGAAGTCTTCTCTTCTTTTACTGGGGAAAANAACTTGTATATGTAAAGACAAAGGATGCCAAACATGAAATTACACCAGATGTCTTCAGTGGACACAACTGCCTTGTAACACAAATTCTGAGTTCTTTCACTGCAGTTTTAAGAACTTGTACTGAAGTCAAAATTCCAGCAAATTCCTTGTATATATGAAAACATGTGTGTAGTCTGGTTCCAGGCAATTCCCAGAGTTGCATCCTTGTTAGTCATTTGAACTTTTCTTCAGACGTGATGGAATAGGAGCAGTGGCTTGGATTTTGGATGCAACGTTTCACAATTTTCCTCTGCCTGAGATCCCTTTTATCACTGTACTTTTTATATATATTTTCAGTACAAAACCTGTTGTCTTTCATGAGGCTCAGGCTGAACAGTAATGTTTAGCTGCAGACCAATTTAGCCTGTTTAGAAGAATTAAGCTGAAGGTTTGGGTACACATTTGACAGTGCTCACAGTCTTACAAGCTCTTGTGAGGGCTTACATGTCCTGTTATAATGCCATTTACAAGTCTAGGAACTTTTGTAATATCTTATCCATCTCCAAATGGCACCTCAGCCAGAAGAGGGGTACTCTAGGTTCTGATAACTTCTGTGCAGCTCTGATAGCTTCCTGGTTCTGATTCAAGCTTATTTCTCTATTTCAATAAGAGCCTTTTGGCCAGAAAAATAAAAATCTTTAATCCCATGCTAGTTTTGAGGGCACTGTATTTGTTCATTTGTATTTGATTTAATCTTTCTGTAGATATTTTGGCTTTCATTGCTGACTTTACTGGAAGCAGATTCCAGTCAGCTGATTCAGAGGTGGGATCATTACAGCTTTAAGAGATGTGATCCATTGCTTTTTTCTGAGAAAAACTCTCAGTGCAATCCCTGAATTCAAAGGTGATATTTTGGCTGGATTCCTATCTCTTGGTACTCTAAATTCAGGCCTTCTTTGAAAGCAAGTTAATGTGTTGAAAAGCTAATTCTGAAAATTTGACCATAGAATTTCACGGGAAATCTTTTTTTAGTCACTTATTCTGCGGGGTTTGTTCTGACAGATTTCTGACATTTCCCATTTGATTTATTAGGTTGTATGAATACTCCAACCTTCAGACAAATCTGTCAGCTCTGTTCCTAGAATATGAATCTCTGGTTTGAATCTCCCAAAATTGTTTGAATACTGTCAGTCTTGTGATTAATACTCATTCTGGCATGGGATTTTTTGACTCCTGCATCCATCTTTTCTTAACTATTTTTCTCTGTGCTGACTTGGTGCAACATTTCTAGGGCATCTTTCACTGTTGCCTTTTGTGGTGCCAGGAGGTATGGAGGGGAAAGGAGCATCTTCCTATTGTGTGACCTGTTTTCTCTTCTCCAATAGCCTGCCTTAATTGTGTGGCACATTTGGCCTCTTACATCTTTTGTGATTAACAGGGGTAAGTCCTGGCTTGAGCTTGTGCCTGTAGGGCCCCTTGCAATTATCATCAGGCACCCACAAGTCTTGCCAACTTTGCAAAAATGTATGTTATACAAATCTCAGGCCACAAAAGAATCTCTTCTCTTTCCTTCCTTGTTTTCCCTTTCATTTTTTTGGTAACATTTCAGTTACCATTGTCTATTTCTCCAAAGAAACCCATTTTTCACACCCTACACTCTACTACTTTACGGAGTGAACATTGTTAAGCAGAAAGCACAAGAAAGTCATTGAACTGACATTGCGGAATGATTTCTAGTCTCATTTTCTCTGTAGTCCCTTTCAAAGCATTTTTTTCCAAGCACTGTATTTTCCTAAGTTCTTCTAGGCTGTTTTGCTAGCTTAGTCTCCCCCAGCGGATAAAACCTCTTTTCTTCAAGAATTCTGGTACTAGAACATGTAAGCAGAATCCACTTAAATTTTCTGCATTCCTTGAGAAGGCTTTCTGCTGAACCTGAAGAAATCTGAGATATTTTGGTAAAAATTCCTATGATCTGACTTGACTCATAGACCTCTGAGGAGCTCCCCCTGAACATACAGGTAAAATGCACTTTTCATGCTCATTTCTTCAAGTGCAACGTGCTGTAAAACAGCATTTTTCACATGGCTTTGACTTGCACTCAACTGTGCTCCCCAGTCCCACAATTGGAGAACAAAGTTAAAATTTTCCTGCTAAAAGCTTTAATGACACAAAATTTAAGTGTTGAAGTATTTGATCTTTAATGTGTCACCTTCATGACAAGAATACAGAGGACTGTGTGAGGTATCCAGTCTTCCTATAAACTGTTTGGGAAGAGTAATGGCTTCGTAGGGAGACTAAGACACAGAGCTGCACTAAAGAAGGAGACACAATCATGGGCAATAAAAACAGCTGACATGAAGCGTGGAAGCTAGGGGTCTTTCTGAGACCTCACAATTCCAAGTCATCAACGTTTTATATAGATTTTTTACTTGATTTTACTGACCTCTTGTCTTTACAGAACTCACCCACAGTACCAGAAAATCAAGTTCAGTACAGTCTCCTTTCTAGCATACGTCTCCTTGCTTTCTTTCAAACTTCAGTAGCTCTCAAATAACGGAATGAAAACATTGATTAAGTCAGAAAAGACCCTTAAGATCAGTGAATCCAGCCACTAACATAGCAATGCCAAGCCCAACACTAAACCATGGCCTGCAGTGTCACATCCATGTCTTTTAATTCCCTTCAGGCATGGTGAATAATCTCCTTCTCTGAGCAGACTCTTGCTCAGAGAGTAATGCTTGACCATCCTTAGTGAAGAAATTTTCACTAATATCCAATCTGCATCTACTCTAGCACAACTTGAGGCCATTTCTTCTTGTACTGTACTTTCAAGGGTAATCAGAAGCAGCCCAATATTAAAATCCTGGAAGTAAAATGAGGGAAAAATACTAGCTGTATGCCAACTCTTAGCAAAATGGCCCTCCCATTTAAGCAGAGGTGGCAATTAAAGTAACCTAAGTGTACTTTAAAAGTTTATCTTGCTCTGTCCATCACTCATCATTGATTTTTTATATAATTATAATTAATCAAATAATCAAAATGTTCCATGAACTAGAACTTCTTGGAAAACCTCTGCGAGGAAATTGGATGTTTATCCCCAACTTCACAGGGTATATTTGTTACCTGGTATAAAAAAAGTGTCCTTAGGAATTCAGTGCTTCTGTAGATTTGCTGGCACAGGACTTAATCTACTCTAAGCTGATTATACCCAAAACTGAAGGAGGTTAGATAACAGCAGAAGCTAATGGACCAAACTGTGCAATTCTGCTGAACTCACCTGGCTGCACAAAGTATGGCAGAGGCAGAATTTATCCTGACAGCCCTCAACTCAAATACAGTCTTCAAAGTAAGTTTTGGAGTTTGATGCCCAGGTCAAGTTTTTTTTAATGTATGTTTTAGTATTTATCATTCTCTGTTCACCTCTGGGACAAAGAATTTTGGAGAAGGGTATTCAGACATGGACCAGGAAAGGAAGGACTTCAACATTCAGTGTTTCAAAGGAAAAAAAAAAAAAAAAGATGCAAAAAGTTAATATTTATTGCAGTTGTGTAGTTTGAAAGAGGTAGATTTTCTAGTCCTGGCATTCTTCCAGTACAACTTGTCAAACCAGGTTACATATGAAACGTGCCTGCAGCCAAAAATGTGAGAACTCAGTGTGATGATGTGCAGAGGCTTGTTTGATTTTGGGGGATTTTCACTTTTCATCAAAGAACTACATGATCCTCTTTCATGGGTAATATTTCTAAGGCTCAATATAATTCCCTTGTTTGCTTTGGTTACTGGGGCTCATTGGAGGAAACATTTAATTTAGTTTCTCCATTATGAGACACTTTTTGTCAAGGTGCAATGTTGTACTTTGTTCTTTAGACTTCTGATCCATAAAACCCTCCCTGGCTTTGCCATGTTTATTGACACCAAAGGGAATCTGCATTGCATAACATGTCAGACTTGATTTGTTTGTTTTTCCTTCCCAATTGTCTCTTTCTTTCTAGAGAAATATTCTCCAAAATTATTTTTTTCAGACACAATGACAAAAGCTCATGTGTGAAACATTACTGATTTCAGAGTATGAAGATATTTCTTTCATATGACAACATCAACCCAAGAGGTAAATAATCATTTTACTCTGGTTCTGCTTAGAGGTGGTAGCACACAGATCAAGGGTTGTAATTTCTTTAAACATGCTAGCTCAACAGGCTGTGATTGTCCAAGCACACTTCTAATAAATTTTTAAATAGAAAGAACTATCATAGTTTTTTCTATTTGAATGAGAATTCTATTTGCCAGCCAAAGTATTTGCAGCAACTTAAATATGATTTTAGTGAACCTGTTGTTTTTATGAAGTGTATTATTCTTATCTTTCACTAGTTCATGGCTACAAAGAGATATGTGTGCCAAAGAGAGAAAAGAAATCCAGAGGTCCATGCCTTGACAGGTTTTTGGAGTTTCTGTGTGTGAAAAAGCATTTCTACATAGACTGTTTTACATTTTTATTTAAGTTCTTGATTTCCAGTTAGTGGAAAGTTGTTACAACTTGTCAAGCGAGAAAGTAATGAATAAATATTGAATGTTAAATAAATATTGCAGACCTGTAATATGTCCTTTCCATCTGTTCTCGACTGTTCTTCATTGTACAAACGCATTTTTCCTTCCTTATTGCACATTACTTTTAGTCCTCCTAATTTGAGTTTTCAGTCCTCCTAATTCACACTAGATTTATTATTTCACCTGGAAGAATCTCCTGTCCTGCCCTGATTTCCAAAGACTATAACCAAAACCTCTTTCGTTTTTTGCTCTGGAGGTTGGAATGTCACCTGCTATTTAAAAGTTACCTTTTCACAGCCTTCCTTACTAAGTTTCCTTGCAGACTCCTCTTTTGAAACTACACTTTTGCATTTTCTATCCCCCTTCTCCTTCATTTTGTTAATAGAATAAAAATGCAGCTTATTTCCCTTCCTTCATGTATTGTTCGACCTAGTTTCTCCTGCCTAGTATATGTTGTTTGTGGAAGTCAGTTTAGCAGACAAACTATTTTCCTGGCAGTTTTGTTCTTCTCTTTGTCTGGTTAGGTGGAGGTTGCTCATCTTGTTAAAATCATTTCTGCGAGGTATACCACTCCCAGTATTTATTGCTTCTTCTGCTATAAGCATTCATCAGTGTAACCCTTGTCAGCATCCCTGTGCTGAATTAACCTGCAATTTGCAGCAGTAGCATGGAGATAAAACTAAATTAGCGATGGTGGGCTACTTATTCTGTAGAATAGGTGTGCTGTGAAAAGATGAAAAGCCTAGGGTCTCCAGCAATGACTAGAAGTAACTGAAGGGGAAAAGACAACCATTTTTTGGGAGAGAGGAAGGAGGAGAACAACCTGACAGCAGTGGAGGAGCAACCTTCCAGAACAGGTTGGAGCTGGTTGTTTAACACCCAACAGCAGCTGATAGTGCTGTGCCAGTTGGCTACAACCCTAACAGCAGGTGAAGCTCATTTCTGTCAGACTTCTTGACTCTGAGTGGTTCCAGCAACATAGATACTGGTGATGGACCAAAGAGACAGAGGGAGATGGGATCTGCTCCATTATTCTGCCTGGAGCGGCTTAGACCCAATTTTTAATTAACAAAATGTTAACTAGGGCCCGTGTATCCCTGGGTGTTTGCTGTGAAGGGAGATTATTTAAATTGCCAGGCACACTTACTCACACGGTGTGGAGACACTGGAATTGTTGCCCCAGGTCAATGCAAATGAAGAAGGGACACTACCAACAAGAGAACTTAGATCAAGAACTGATTTCTATGGGGGAAAGGAAGGGAAACAGCATATAGGGAATGGAAAATCCTCCTGAAGACAGCTTAGAAACACACCAAGCTACTTTCAAGAGGGCAGTGGTCTAAACACCCAAAGTACCAAAAATTATTTAGAAATAAATATCTCCTGTGACCAAGCCAGATTTGATCTCATCTAAGAATATGAAGAGAATACATTAAAATGATAGCTTGCCTTTCATCCAGGGGCAAATTGGCTTTTGGAAGAAGTGAGATATCAACAGCTTTTCACAATTTTGTCCCAGACTGCAAACTGAGTGAAAACCCTCACCAATAAAAGGATTCTGGTCTTAATCCAAGGCCCACCCATTATCCTCTGCAGAGTGAGTCAGAGCTTCCCAAACATCCACAATGTTATGCCAACACTTTCTTTCACGAAAGGAAAAGTGTCCTCTGCCCTGGAGTCTTGTCGTAGATAATAATTTCAAATACATGTTGAGCTGGAGTTTCCAAAACACAAGTTTCCAAATAAAAACAGGTTTAGGAAGCAGGTTCCTGGCGTGATCCAGGAGAAGGTAGAGGAACAGAGTTGCTAAGAAGTCCTTACTGAAAGCAGGTTCCTGGCTTTCTCGGCTCTACAAAATTCCTCCTCCCTTCTTCCTCATTCCTTCGACATCACTGAGCAGAGTGTTCCAGTACTATTTTAATATATGACTAAGTAATTAGTTTAATGTTTCACTCCTTCCTCACATAAACATGAAAGTAAACTATATTTTCACTGTCAGTAAACGAAGAATAGCATGTGAGGCCTCCCTTGAAAAATGCTAGTGTGAAAGAAAATACAGAATTTTGTGGAGGTAGCAAAAGCAGTAACAACTGTTCAGCTTAATAAATGTCTTCTACTCACCGTCATTTCCAGTAGAGATATTAAATTCCAATGAAGAGATGTGCTGTGGGAAGGCCAGCAGACCGTCTGCTCTTCTCTGTACATCCCCTGAGAAAAGTGCTAGAAAAATTGAATATCTTTGTGGCAGATACACGATTGGGATTTTCAAAGTCGGAAAGCACCAGCTTCTCCTGGAAATTGAGGTGCATGATGATCTATTTTTCTTAGAAAATGTTAAAATATATGCATAAGTATATAAACTTCCACATAATATGCCTCACACATACACATGTGTATGTATACATGCAATACATAAATAGGTTTTAATTATTATCCTTCATTTGTTTGTGTTTTCTCTCTTACCCCTGTTGAAGAGCCATTAAATTACACAGAAAATAATATAAAGAAGCTTTTAAAATCTGCCCATGTGGCACTCTAGGAAATTCAGAAAGACTGAAAAATCCAATATAATTTACAAACATTTCTTTGGCTAATGTCATTATTTGCATTCATGCATTTGTTTGATATAATACTTATTAAGCTTGGGAAACATACAGAAAATATTTTTAATGTAGTTGACTGGCTGGCCACAGAGCACTACCACAATTTTTTAATAAACATTAAGATAATGCTTGAATACTATGAAAGATACATGCTGTCTGAAGAAGCCACACAGAATCATAGAACCATGACATGATCTGGGTTAGAAGAGACCTTTAAAGATCAGCTAATCCAAACGTCTTTCCATGGGGAGGGATGTCTTTCACTAGCTTGTGTTGTTCAAACTGGCCTTGAAGATTTCCAATAATAGTGAACTCATGACTTCTCTGGATAACCCTCACCACTCTCATTCCAAAAAAATTCTGCCTTATAGCCAGCCTAAAGCTACCCATTTTCACTTTAAAATCACTTCACCTTGTCCTGTCACTACATGAGCTGCAAAAATTTTCCTCCATCTTTCTTTCTTTCCCTGTAGTATATTGAAAGGCTGGGGCATGTTCTTACCAAATTCCTCTTGTATTCAGGATGAACCACACCAATTCTCTCAGCCTGTCTTCACCATAGAAGGGTTGCAGCCTTCTGATCATTTTAGTGGCTCTTCTGTGGTCTTGCTGTAATAGATCTTTGCCTTCCTGTGCTAAGTTACTGTGGATCCCCTTGTTCCCTTCAGCTACACCCTTAGTGAACAGTATTGGTCCCGTGTGGGTTCTCTGGGGACACCACTCATTGCTGGCCTCCGCTTGGACATTGAGACATGAACTGTCACTCTCAGCATGTGGCCATCCAGTCAGTTCCTCATCCGTCTATCCACCCATCCATCCATTCATCAATCAAATACATGTCTCTGCAATGCAGATGCAAAAATTTTGTGTTCTTTCTACCCTTTTTCAAAATCGGATATGATGTTGTCTTTTCCTCAGCCACTGGGCACTTTGTTTGGCTGACATAACTTTGCAAATATGACAGAGGGTGGAGTGACAGCTACAGGGTAGTGTGGATTCATGTATATTCAGGCTCCCCAGGTGGTCTCTTCTCTCATGAGACATTCTTTCCCAGGAAAGAATGGTCTCAGTTAAACCACTCCAAGTTTTCCTCAGAAGACTTCTTAAGCATTTTAAAGGAAATAAATATATTTTCTGATGCTATGCTTCGTCACATCCTCTCTGATAAACATAAAAAGAGAATATCCAAGGAAATTCCTGGAATTATTTTTATGAATCACTGCATCTCAATTTTTTTTAATCACACGTATCCTTGTGTATTTCTTTGAACAATTTATTTCTTGTAATACTCTAAAAGTGGATAGAGTACAGTCATGCCTAATAATTTATTTACAGTGAACTGATTAATTCATCATATTCATACCAGTTTTTAAAGTTAAATATTATGGTATTTCATAATTTTACAATTGCTATTTCAGAGATGCAGTCAGTGAAAAGATATGATTACACTTTATGTGTATCCATTGACCTGTGTGTAGAATCATGGAACCATAAAATTATTTATGTTGGAAAATACTCTTGGGATCATCAAGTCCAATCATTAATCCAACACTGCCAAGACCACCACTAACTGATGTCCCCAGGTGCCCCCTTTACGTATCTTCTAAATCCCTCCATGAATAGTGACCCAACCACTTCCCTGGGCAGCCTGTTCCAATGCTTCACCACCTTTTCAGTGAGGAATCTTTTCCTGATGTTTAATCTAAACCTCCCTAGTCACAGCTTGAGGTTATTTCCTCTTGTCCTATCATTTGCTACTTGGGAAAAGAGTATATCAATTAGTTTAAATGCCCCCAGATTTAAACATATCTTAGTTTGAAGACAGGTGCGCCTGCTAGGGAAAAGCAAGAGTCTCTCTTGCAATTGAGAACACAAACTTCCTTTCCCTGAATTGTTATAATTTTGAAATTAGAGGGTTCCCAGGCAAAGAATTTGGTATAAGAATAACAGTTCTTTACCAGTGAGTCTAACAAGATAAACAAAATAAGAATAACTGTAATACTAGCACCAAAGAAAGTGAGGAAACAGTCACAGTTTTCTCCGATGCTGGCACCTTTCTGGGGGAAGGGGCGAGCAAGAGTCCTGAGGGATGAGATGAATCCAAAGCTCAGCAGCAGTAGCTGGAGCTGTAGGAAACGTCCCGGCAGGCAGGAGAAACAGCGAGGAGAAACCCAGAGCAAAACCGAAGCAGCTGTGGGTGCAGGGCGATGGGGGAA
>VZTB01001466.1:35012-45700 GCA_013397245.1 Thryothorus ludovicianus
GCTTCCTAGCAACTTTTTTGGGAAAAAATTCTATAAGAAAGCAACCCAACCCCCAACAAAACATTATACATTTTACACACACTCTTTTATAAAATATGAAATTTGCAAAAGTCATTTTCTGGATATCTTCCCAAGTTTTAGAAGTGACTAAAACTTATGCATTTTTCTCCTTGATGATGAGAGCAGTTTACAGCTCTCATCATCACCAGAATGTCTAATGGCACATAATCTGTGGGTTTCTTTCCCATGACTCTTTGATCCAACTAAACCAGCTCTTTCTAGTCTGTCCTGAAAAGATGATTTCAATCTTTTCCAGAAGCAACAAGTCAATGCTTCTTCTACTACCTGCACCGTGATCTGGAGCTGTGTAACATGCTCTGAAATGACACCCCGTCTTCTAAGGCATCTCCAATTCCAGTAGCCACACTTGACAAACTTTGGCTACACTTACCCGGGAGGTTGTGCTCCCAGTGAGCTGAAGGCATGAAAAATGTAATTGATAAGATATTAGTCAGGGGTGCTTCACCCCAATATGCGTAGAACCTGGTGAGATCACCTGGCACCTTCCTGCATAAATACATCAAAAGAATGTGCTGAACAGGTTTGATTAGATAAATCCATTGCACAATGATGATATTTACTGGAACTGAAAGAGGAATGAAATGTTGCATTGCAGATGGATTCAAAAACATGACAAGGTGGGTTGCCATCCTTGCTTCAAGGACATAGTGAAACCTGGAGTATTTGAATGGTGCTCAAATTACCTTCAGATGAGGCCACTAGCAGAATTCAGTGTGCTTTACATTTTCATCAGCCTCAGGATTTTGCTGGATATTTCCAGCTTCCCATTACTCCCTGATATCCCATATGGTTTTGATGAATTATTTGAATTATCTTCAAAGCCCTTATAATTAGCTCAGCTTCTTTTGTCTCTGCAAATCTTGGCAAGTTGCATCTTGTAAATCAATCCTTTCATCTCTTCCAGCAAAGCATAAGGCAAAAAGTGTGGAACTTATAAAAATAAGGTGAGAACAAAGTATTCAATTTTCAACACATGACTTAGAAAGCAATTGTAGATATTAATTTTATTCAAGTATGCCCAAATGTAGTAGTCACTATAAATTTCATTCATCATAAATGCTAATAGCTGTAATTATCACTGGAATTAACCTCTATTTTTGCAACTCTAAACAAAATTACAGTGATCAGTGGGGTTTTTTCCTTATGACAATATTTTTTCATTTCCCCCTCAAATTTTTTATCTCCTACATTAGACCCATCAGGCTTGAATGGCAGGAAGGACCTTACTATGGTACATGACTCATTTCAGCTCTTCCCTAGCCACTCCTTGGGTGTATTTCTGTTTTGTTTTGTTTTGTTTTTTAATAAGAGCAGCTCTTCTGCAATCTGAGGCTCCATAAAACAATGTGGCATCACCAGCCTTCCAGGGGAAGGGACCATTGTGATTAACAGTTTCAAGAGGAAAATGTGACACCCTTTCACAAGAGTTCCATTCATGAGGGTTCCAGGTACAATTTTGACATCCTAAAATGCTTTTTAAAGTATCCATCCAGATGCTCTGAGAAGTGCTATTCCTACAAACTGAAGATGCCTGGATTCTGTGTTTGGTAATTGTTTGTTATAGGAAAATTCTGTCATTAGAAGGATTTTGCATGCATAAGAGTCATTCAGGCTGAAGCTTCTGCAGAATCAGCTCAATTTGGTCATGATGAAGCAGCTACAAGCTACAGAATATCCCTTCACATTCTTGGGGAGAGTTTTTGTTTCCCCAGCCTTTGCTTTCACAGGCAGATTTCTTGAGACAGAGATGATGACTCTTCCTGATGGCATATTGGAGCTCAGCGTATGTGGGCAGGCTAATTTCTTAGTTTCTACCCCAAAGTTTTTTCTTTGAGAAAAACCTAAAAAATAATGATGTGACCCCAGCCTCAGTGTTTATTTATTGTAGCTGACATTTGACTCCTGGTTGAAGGAGAGAGTTCATTAAGTCCACAGATGTTTCAAGTGGCTGCAGTAGTCCAAAATGGAATTAAAAAGTCTGCATACACATCTGTGGACTCACCTAGTTTCCTAAGAAAGAGCACTGTGAAGTGAATAAAGTATATGAAAACAGGAAAACAAAGAAAAATGCCCAGCTCCAAAGTATCTTGACATTTCAATATGAAATTACAGACTTGCCTTTTCTTCACTGCATGTTCTCTTCTTAGAGCCAAAAGAAAATGTGTACTTAGTCTGCAAAATGTCAAGGGAAATACTACACTATGGTAAGAAAATGAAAAAAAAACTCTTTGTGGGAGCACAGAAGACTCAGATGGCACTTGTAATATACTAAGTTCTTACATTTGACTTCCTACCTGCAGCAAAATAAAATGTTCAGAGCAGTGATGGCTATATGGTACAGAAAGCAGCTTTTGCTACATGAAAGGCAGTGAATGGCTAGCCACTAAACCAACAAACAAAAAGGAAACCAAACCCTTCAGGTCAAAATACTGTTTCAAGCCTAGAGATCAGGTACCTTTACTTTGCCATTGCACAGCTATTAAACTTCAAAGCCTTCTCAGCCAATTGAAAAGAGAAGCATGGGTCAGGAGGATGATTTTCTTCCTAAAAATCCCCATAAATTGCAAAACTATAAGTTTTATATTGCCAATAATAATGGTAATTAATAAAAATAAGTTTTGTGTTCAGAGGAATGCATAATGAAAAATCAGCTTTGGTGGAAATGTGGCAAATGCACTCCTAAATTTTTTGATGGTGCTAAACAAAAATCAGCCCAGCAAAATGGCCCAAACACCAGCACTACATGAACATCCTATGAGGTCACCAGATAGGTGTGGGCACAAGTTTATCCACCATATCTGCTAACAGAAATCATGTCTCAGCCTTAAATTATATTTATGCAGCTACACTCTGTTGTCAACAACAAGACCAGCCTGGGAGATGAAAAGATTTCTAATAGATTATTTGTGTATTATCCCAACTGCATCTTCAGCATCTTAGAGCAATCAAGATACCCCAATCTCAAACTTACATCTTTCTCGATATTGTATCTGCCTGGGTAATTTATTCTCCACCGTATAGCCTTGACTCAGAGAGAGACGTCAGCACATGTGTAATCTTGGCTAGGTTTGTTCACCCATTGATTTCAGCAGGTGATTCATAAACCTGTAGAATTACAGATGTACTCTGGCTCTGTTGGTGTTTGACAGTGAATGATCCCATGCAGTTCAAATCCCTTTACATCCCCCATCAGCTTGCTGTGAGCATTCCAAAATACTGAGCAGTGGAACCTATGGGGACCGTGCATTTGCATCTTGTGGGTCTTTGGGGAAGGAGGAGAATGCTAAACTGAAAGTCAGTCAGGCTGTTCACAAAGCACTTACTCCAGCAGATTTTTAATTGCTTTTGTGTCCCCTTACAAATCCAACCACTCTTTAATTGCCATTTTAATTTTGCCTTTGGATTTTTGCGTTTGGATTTTGTTTCTTTTTTAAGGTGAAGACAGTAATTCATTGTTTGCTTTCTGTTTGAAAATACAGCTGGACTGTTGACTTTGCAGAGTAAACTTCCTTTTGGAAGTTCCCTAAGTCCATGTGTTTGCAGGATCCTTTTCTGCCCTAAATCTTCTTCCCACGGACTTTGGCAGACAATCTAAGCACAGCCTGCTCATGCATCCAGGTAGGCATTTGGCAGGATAACAGTTTACAGCACAAACTATTTCTGCTGGGATTAGCGGGCTCTTCCCACCTGCTTTTTGCTGTCAAAGCAGAGCTATAGCAGAAGGGACCAGGAGATGGCAGTACTGCATGAGCAATTGCATGAAAAGTCAGCATTTTTCAGAATTAATTTCTAGGAAGACAGGTTTTCCACTAGCACTGTCAGAGTTAATTGTAAATTCAGTCTGCCCTCAGCCTGCTTTGCAAATCTATACACCCCAGGTTATGGAGTGAGGTGGTTAATGGCTCAAATTCTTCTGCTAATAAAATATTGTTTGTTTTAGCACAGTATGTACGAACATGAAGGTTGACACCATGTTTTGAGGCACCACAGAAAGCCAGTAACTAGGAGATATGATTTCCCCTTGCCTTCTGTCTTGAGAGTTGATCTGTTCCGAGGAGAAGTAGTGCAAAAATACTGAATTTTGCTGCAGAGCAGCAGAGGAACAAGTTCTTTGCAAACATTTTTAGAGAACTGTTCTTCCTTGGCAAGTGAATGATCTTTAGTGTCAGCACAGCAGAGTTAATTACAGAGGGGAAAATAACGTGCTAATGTAGCCAAATTGTTCTCAGTCTCCCAAGGCTGGAGAACCAGGTAATTTCTGCATAATGGTCAGTCTTGTATGGCAAAATGAGTGTAAGGCTGACTCAGAAGATAGTAGGAATGTCTGAGCAATAAATATCTTAGATCTTTTCTCTGTCCCTTCATTTTGTAGAGATACTAAGGAAAAATGCCTTTTGTGAATGAAGTAGTCATAGTGAGCTGTAAAAAATCAGTGTAGGAATGCCTTGACTCCCCGAATCTTGTGCCTCCAAACTGTTTCCTTCCTTCCTCTTGGTGAGGCAAAACAGCCTTCAACTTGGTCACTTTGAATTATAACCATGTTCCATGTTTATGTGGCACCTCCACCCAGTCTCTCTAACTTCTGGCACTCAACAGCCTTCTGTCTGTGAAAGCAGAATGAGAAATAGCTCCCTCCTTCAGATACAAAGAAACAGGCATGGTGTGTAATGCAGGAAAAAAATGTGAAATGGAAATAAATGAGGAGTTATCCAAATGGGCAGAAGCTACTACCTATGTTGAAAGGAAACCCTGCCATTAAATCCTGGATATTAATGCACTAAGATCCAATAGTAGAAGACTGAAGCACTCAGTGAAGGTGGTTTTCCTTTCTTCAGTAAGAACAGGAGGAGGAAAAAAAATAGTGGTTTTTGTCTGCTTGATATTTAACAGGTAAAAGACACCTTTCTTCATATATTCTTCTCAGGAGGATGCAAAGCATCCATTCCAATGGCAATGTTTGCTCTGGAGATGTTCTACCAGATGAGGAACAGTCAGCACTAAAGCGTACACAGGTGATTCTTGTCAGATCCGTCACTTCATTCCCAGCATGGTTGAAGGCTAATTGAGAGAAATGCATTCCTACACAATGGCCAACACAAGCAGATTCATGCATGTGTGTGTTTGTTTACAGAAATACGTGTACTTTCATTTAGTTATTCTAATTTGCCTGAAGAAATATGCTGAAGTAACCAAACTTGTGCTGGGAACAGTAACACCAGATGTTGAAGGACATAGAAATTTACACCCTGTCACATAAATATTTTGTTTACTGTAGTTTAAGAGATACCATGAGGAGGAAGTCAAGCAAGACTGAGGACAAGTTTTATCTTTGCAGTTTGCCCTCCACTTGCACTGGAAATCTCCAATATCTGAAGATTTGTTTGAATCCACCTGGATGGTGTTTTTCTGTCTTACACTGAGCATTTAAGATTAATTTTCTCTGCAAGGTCATTGGTACCAAAGGATGGAAACAATCTTAACATGCCTTTGAAATCCTTCCACCACTAGGGCTCTGCCCATTTTTCATCTGAGGGAATACAAATGACAAACTGATTTAAATCTTGCAACAATAGCCACAGAAGTGTGTTGGGACTGTAGCCCTCCTAACACCACATTCAGGAGAGTGAGATCCCATAGTATTCCCTAATTGCCCATTTTCTGTTGATTGCCAACTTTTCTGTCAAAGATGAGTGGTTCCTGCTGTCTTTGCTTGCCCTGGCCACCATGTGTTGGTCGTGCACCTCAGGAGATGTGTGAGATCAAAGACAAGGTCCATTTCCAAGTGCAATTAAATTGTGGCTCAGAAAATGACAATGCAAAATGCAAGGGAACAGCATTACCTTGGTGGAAATTATGTATTCAGCAGGTCCTCCTCACACAGCTTCCACAAAGCATTACTTTTCCAGGGCATCACGGTTAGACTTGGCAACAGCTGTGACCTGCTTCCTTTGCAGGACATTACATTTTTGGAAATGCTTGCTTTTGCGTAGTTTTCTGAGCCTACACTTTCAAATATTGAATTTTTCACACTGAAAACACATGTCTGTGTCTAATTATAGTCCCTAATTCCTGCTGAGATAGCCTGAAGCTGACGTTTAAATGAGCTTCCTCAGTGTGGAGAAAAAGCAGTCAGCAGGTAATGATAGACTGAACATTATAATGTTCTTCTTTTGCTGTTGTCTAGGTCACTTCCAAACTGCTACTATCACCATAATAATAAAAAATCCCCAAAACACCCCAAATGAAACGAAATACTTACATATCTGCATTGTTGGTTGACATGAGAAGATTCGAGAACTCACACATGCTACTCACTCATCCACTACTTTCATGATACAAAGAATATGATTAGTCAATAGAGAAAAATAAAAACAATTTTTCAAGCCAATTTAAAAATAGATTTGTAACTGGAAATTGCTATCTGCCAAATATTGTTTTATAATTCACCATGGAAGTTCTCAATATTTTCTCTTCCATTCTACCAGTTCCTATCCCCCAAGGAAAATTCCTGTGTGGGGCTATGCCTTGGCTTTCTCAGCCATGTCAAAAGATGACACAACAGTTGTATAAATCTTTGCAGGGCATTTTGCTTCTAGGAAAAGCTTTCAGGAAAGCACACATGCTTGCTCCATGCATACACCAAACTCAGCAGATGTATCATGATGAGTTGCCTTTATTTGGCTCCAGGATTAAATTATAGCCATCAGCACGCACCCTGACAAGAACAAGGAATAAAACTCTGTTGCCCAATCATCATACTTTAGCTGTAGTCATGATTTTGTGTCCTCTGCAGAAATATTTCCTTCTAAAAGTGTTCTGCTAACATTTGTTAATGCAAGTATTTAAAAAATACTTACAGTAGTTTTGTTGACTTGCAGGGCTTTCATCTCTCTCTTTGTAGGTTATTACAGCTTATTGGAACCAAGCTGATGAAAAATATTTCACTGTGTAAGGCTGATTAATGAACCCAAAGGATCTCATTGGAAATGTTTAGTCTTGAACAGCCTATACCAAATCCCAGAGCTGGCTCCAAAGTGACTGAGCAGGGATTCCTGACAAGGCTTATTCCAGAGATAGGAAACACACTGGCTCATATATAGTCCAGGTGATCCTGACTCTTGCTTAAAAAAAAATAAATAATTAATTCTGAGTAATTTATTGTCAGCCCAATTGGTGTTCAAATCAAAGTTTTCTCTAAGGTGCAGGATGAAGGAACCCTGATAAGTGGGAAATGTTGATTTTTCTTTCTTTTATTGGTTAGTACCAGTAGACTTCAATAGAGTTCAAATCAATTACTGCAAAGAAAGTTTCATGCTAGGACCCTCTTGAGTACAAAAGAGTCCAAAAATCATCTCCAGATTACAGTTATTTTCTTCTATTCTTTTATTTATGGAATACAGCTAGGTCTGTTTTGGAGAGATGTCATGTTGCAGGAATATGTTCTTGTCCCAGTGTGGCAAACTCTTCTGAAAGACACTGGTTTCATAACATTGCTCTTCATCTGGACTAAAATTAATAAAACACAAACATTTAAATGGTAATTTAATAATAAAATTTGGCAGACTTTGGTGCATCATCTCTGAATGGCAGTAAAAAGACATTTTTCTGGTTTTGCTCTCCAGTTTTGCTGTCTCTGTGGAGATGAAGCCTTTCAAACCTTTGCTTTGGTACATGTGTCCAAAAAAAAGATATTTTCAGTTTGGGATTTACCCATTCATATAACCAGAGTATGACAGAGATAAATTAGCATAATTTCCCTGGGAGGAATTTTGCTCCCTTTCCCTTCAATGCCCTTCTCCAGCTGAAAGAAGGACTCAGCAGCATCATAATTATTCCAGCTCTCAGCACAGTTCAAGAGACTAATGAGAAAACTGAGTAGTGGAAAGATGAAACATAAAACAATGCCACAGTTCAGAAACTGTCTGAGAGGCAGAAAATAGGGCAAGAAGCTGTAATTGGTGTCAAATCACAGACAAAAGCAGTGGTTGTGTGTAGAACTGCAGTCTTTGTCTCCTGAACCTGTAATAAAGCTTTTGTCAGTGTCACATTTTGCAACAAAGCAAACCCCAGACAATATAGAAATGGGAACTGTGGAGCTGCCCCAGCCACGCTGCCTCCTGTCAGGCACACCAGCCTCAGTAGACCTTTTAGATTCTGAAGGATTTGGTGGCATCACACAACAACTGTTGAACCTAGTTTTGTTTATTCCATATCAGATGCCCAGCATTCTATGCTGCTGAGACCTCAGGAAGGCCCTTGTCAGAGCATCTGGACACACAGATTTAACAAATTCATGACCAGATGTGGGTTCAAAATTCTTGGCAAGGCCCTGGCTTCTGCTGAACTCATGGTTATTTCACTTACGCAGCATTTTATGTGTTTTCTGTCTTTCTAACCCTTCAGACTGACTGATTTTCAATATATATCACTATCAACTTTTTCTTCTGTGGAGTGCCTGGTCATAGGCAAGTATTGCTGAAATGTTCTGGCAGATAAAAAATAAAAGACATTAAATGGCAAATGACATCTATGAAAAAAAGATATTCCCTGAAATGGATATTTTACATTTTTTCAATAGGGTTTCCAAGAGAAATTATTACATATTAGCGAAGAAGGTTTTGCCTTTCACTGGAAAAAGGGTGAGTGAGAGGCAGGAGAGTATTTCTGCATGGACACTATCTCTTTTATTATTAAGCAAGACGACAGATTTGTTTGGGAATTTTGTGATTTATTTTTGAACATTTGTTTTCAGGTTGAAAGATAGAGACTGTAGGAGAGGCAGGTGCTTATTTAAGAGGGAAACCAGGCTACTGCCACATATCTAATTAGAAACATAGTGCTATCTGTTTGCTGCAGCTACAGTGCATTTTTCAATGAATTGTCTTGCCAACATCCCAGCAGTGAGCAAATGACAGCAGTTTCATTTTATGTGGCAATCGAAACCATTCAGTTTCAAAGAGTGATTGAAGTTTAATAAAGCTTTTCATTGCTAACCACCAAACGGTGTCAGATTTCCACTGGCAGGTTTAGGCAAAGAAACCTCCTGCTTTTNAGCCTTTTTTTTTTTTTTGTTTTAGCTTTACAGTCACTCCACAACTGTAATCTGGCTGGCAATGGCAGGCTGTGTGTTGGTGAAGTGTTTATTCAAATTCTGCATATCCTGGAAGCATCAGGTCAGGCTTCCTGGGGCAGTGCCACAAACTGAACCTTTTTCTGTGAGGGAATGTTGGAAATCAGTTGTGCGCAGTGCCAGGAAAGCCAATGCTCTGGAAGGCGACAGCACAAGCAAGGCCAAACACCACGTGGTGGAGCTGATCCACTGCTAGAGCAGATCGTAGATGCAAGTACTGGCCATGCCCCATTCACAGCCTGATAGGCTTTAGGATGGTTTCAGGCAGTGAAAGCAGGGCAAACTTGGAGCCTAATCCACACTTTAAACCCATCTTTTGCATCACCATGTGTAAATGGCTGTGCAGCATGTGCCACAGCTCCTGTGTCTGAACTCTTTGCAGCCCACAGACTTCTCTCTTTAATTCACTTCAGCATTGCAAATCAGGCTTCCAGGACTGGGATGACAGGTCCTCAAACTTGGGTTCACATTACACAGTGAGAGCTCTGTTTTATTTAAGTTTATGTGCCCCAAGACCTTAGCAAAGGAACAAAGCCATGTTTGGTGTATGGAGATGTTTACAAACAATTCAAAGAAAGTGTGAGCAGCTGGGCTTGCAAAGCGCAAAGACTGCAGCACTGTATTGATAAAAAATGAAAAAAAACCCCCAAATCACTCTTGTCCCCACCAAAATAAATCATTGCCAGAAGCTAATTCAGAGGCTAAGAAAACTAAGGTCCATTTCAAAGTTAATGCCAATGTTGCCCAGTGTGTAAATCTTGTGAAATGTACTGGGAAAAAGTCAAGATATGAGTCATTCATATCAATTCAGCAAGACATTGTGAGACTCTACTGCTATAGCCCTTTGGGCTGAATGACTTTCCAAAGAAATTCCATGGAAAGCAAGTCACAGGGGATTACTTTGGGTCCTCTATATTTCCTTCTTTCCTTTTATTTTCTTCTTTCTTTTCTACATTTCCATCATTGCTTGTGCTTTTGATTTTATTTTTCTTTCTTGCCGTCTTGCTTTTCTGCTTGTTCTTTTTCACTTTTATTCATTCTTTCTCTCTCCTCCTCTATTTTGTTCTCTGTCCTTTCCTTCCTCCCTTCCTTGAGTATCAATGCAATATGAACAAAGGATGGAATCACAGTCTGGACATCGATCTGAGGGTCTGGTGTGACTTGGAGGAGAAGCTGAGGCAAATAAAATGAGTGCAAAACGCACAGTGAATGGAAATGATGGATCAGGGAGATTTCAACATGCCTTCCACCAGGCAAAGGATGGAAAAGAATGGCAGTGAATGACAATTTCAGCATTATTCTCCTACCCTATTATATATTACTCGAGGCAGATGACTGGGAGTTTGTTGCCACAAAATGAAGCTGTAAATGCAACTAATCATTTTTCCAGTCCTCTGTCTCTACCACCAGTTCTATGCCACTTACTCCTATATTTTATCCTTCCAGTCCTTTTGTCTTTCTTCATTCTGAAGAGCAA
>VZTB01001466.1:57476-69009 GCA_013397245.1 Thryothorus ludovicianus
CCTTCCGCGCCTTCCTTCCTTCCTTCCTTCCTTCGCGCTTTCCTTCCTTCCTTCGCGCCTTCCGCGCCTTCTGCACCTTCCGCGACTTCCTTCCACACCCTCCTTCCTTCCTGCCTCCTATTCTTCCTTCCTTCTTCCTCCCATCCTTCCTGTTTTCCAACTGCAGCAAAAAACTATGCGGGTTTTTTTCCTTCTTATTTTTTTACTTTTCATTCTCTTTCTTTGCTCTTCACTTTTCCCTTTTCTGTATTTTGTACATAATAGAACCCCCTGCATATTTTACAATAACTATTAATAAATACCTAAAAAAAATATTAGTATTGATTGTAATATTCAAAATACTGGTGATGATTTTTCCTGTATTTACTTACTCTGATACTTACCTCCAAACAATTTCTCCCAGCTGCCAAAAGACTCTTTGTCAACACATTTGAATTCTGTCCATGCTTGTATTCCTGAAAGCAGAAATAATTTTTTTTTTTCTACTTCTCAAGGAAAAAATACAAACATTAAGCATTAAGGATGCAAATAAACAAAGGTTTTATGCTAGGGAAGCTGGGAAATGGAAGAGCCATCCAGGATAAAAGCAGCTGTGCTATGGTTTGAGCCTCGATTAACTGCATGGCATTTTTCAGCATCATGTCAGTTCTTCCCCTGAAATTCCTCTCCAGCTTCCAGGCCATTATAGCTGTGGCAGACTTTAAACCTTCTAATCCAGGGAAAAGTGAAAAATGAAAACCTGCTCCACAGTCTGGTACATCCCCAATTCACTTGTTGAGCTTGAACTGGTGTCAGAGAAAGATGATCCAGCTGAAATTTTGGCAAAGTGGATGTAGGCACACAGAACCAGGTGCTGTGGAATCCTGGGGGAACCCCACCCCACAAATAACAGAATAGAAACACTGCAGAAAATCTTAGCTGTAGGTCAGAAAATGACACTGCTTCTCTTGTTGCTTAGGATTTTGTAACCCACAGCTTAAGAAACACACAAACTTGCTATAAATTTCGTAGGTCGTGTGATGATATTCAAGAGCTGAGCATCCTCATGAGACCCTAACATAACCCACCCCTGAACACTGGGCTAAAAAGATTGGCTTGCATCCTATAGAAATGAAATGCTAAGCACTTGACTTGAAATTTTATGCTGTGTCAGTAACAACATTAAGAAGAAAACACAGTTTATCAAATTCCAGCTGCCAAGAAAAAGAAATGCCTCCAAAAGAGACACAATATATAGGGCAGACCTGCACTGAAGACTGGTGTTTCCCCAAAAAACTCTGTGATAATAATGCCTGAAAAATCCCCAGCTGTTTCTATGAAGCATGCTGAGGGCTGAAATATCTTCATGAGAGGCCAGATAAAGTACTTCACAGAACACTTGATATTCCCTAAACAAGGCTGTTAGCAAGACCTCTGCTTGAAATTACGAGGGTTCCTAAACTACTCTAGATCTGTTCACCCCAGAGAAGTTTCATTTTAGATGAAAAGCAATACAAATATTCTCCACAATCCTCAGTCACCTTTTTGGACTTCCTAAACCTTCTACATAACACTTTTTTTTTTTTTTATGTTAATAAATAACCAACACAGTTCATGCAAAAATCAGCCAAAAGATGCAGTTCAGTTGATAGACACCTTTAAGCTGCTACAAGGAGCGGCATTGGCAAAATTCCTACAGCTGCAAGGGACCACTGTGTGTGTTTTAATCTGGATCATGATAAACTGGTTTTACTCTGGAGTGATGGAGAAGTTTCATGTGCCAGCTTAGCCTAAGGGCTGTGGTGCTTGAAAGACGTGAAGAAAGAAAAAAATATCAACTACATAAAGAGGCCTACAACAGGTTTAGAGCTTGGAAAGATTTTTGTTTAGGAGTTTGTGTTCTACACAGACATACAGGTGAAAAGTTAGTCTATCTTAAAGACATCTTTCCATCCTTAGAAGTCTATGTGCATCCAGCTTGAAAGTGACACAGGAGTTCACATTAACCTGGATGCATTCGAATTCACTGTGAATAAAAGGCATGCTCTAAATTCTGCACTCTGTTTTAATATTGCTAATTTATTCTGGGTGCTGGTTTGACCAAGGCTATGAAGAAGTTTATAAACTGGGATTACCATACCCTCAAGAGTTAAAATAAAATTAAAAAAGAAAAAAAAAGAAAAGAAAAAGAATGTACATTAATGTACACATATTTGAATTATATTTTGTAGTACATATAAATACACTTACATTCCTGAGCCTTCCTATTCTTGACCTATTGTTTGCTTCTCTTCCTTCAAACCACCTTTTGGGAAGATAGAAATAAATTTTTGGTCTGAAAACTTATAGATAGCTGAAGAAATATATTTGTATACTGAAAAAAAAAATCCCATGCTTTCCAAGGGTTTACTGATGAGCATGGAAAACTTACACCTCGTGCTTTGAGGTTGCAGCTGCCTGTAACAGTCTGACCTGCTTTAGGACTGTGTTGGTTGAGAGTGATATGGTGATGTAATAAAAAAATGGGTTGCTGGAAATTAAGGAACTTTAATTAACAAAACAACAAAGGAAGAAGGAGTTCAAAATACGAGGTCAACACCAAAGGAGCTGGAGCCAGAGTGAAACAGTAACTTATGTAGGTTAGATTAAGGATGGAGTCTCAGGGTAGGGTTCCAATGGGATGTGAGGATTAGAAATACGTAGAGACTTGCAGGGATAACACAACCAATGGGAGTAAAAAGAACTTTCTAGAAATATTAACCACCCATGAACATACTAATTCCCAGGGGGTTATGGGAGAGAGCTTTTGCTCACCATAACTATGAAGGGTTTTCCCACAGCCTTAACCTAAGTCTTTTGTGGACACCAACAACTCCCCCTTTTTGTTTTCCTAAAAGAAGAAGTGACAATTGATTCATCTAACATTTTAAACATACACTTGAACAAACAAGGTATCAAAATTATCATTTTGACTATGATTAGCAAGATTAACAATCCAATCTTGATGGAAGAAATGACATAATGGATAAATAAAAAGAAATAAAACCACATTTAAATAAGCACATCTCTAGCAACAGAAGTTCAGCACTGTCCATAATACTGTGGCTTTAATAAGCACTGTCCATAATCAATACTGTCAAATATTTCTCACACTGTACATGGAAAGCATATACATTTTTATTCAATAAATTATTTGGCTTTAAAAGTATTCCAAATTATATCCTTGTCATCCCTCAATATACTTTGGGAGCATAATAAAGTGCCCTACCAAAGTTTTTTTAAATTATCAAGATCTAACATCATCAGAAAATGTGCATGTTGCACTACTTCTATTCACAGAAGAACAAGTGGGTAATATTTAGCTAAGCCAATAACAGTATTTTCAATTGCATAGACTACCATGTCTCTTCTCTTTTTATATATATATATACTTGTATATATACAGTCATATATGTATTTATATAAATGTATATATACATTTATATATATGTATTTACATAAATATAAACACACACACATAAATGTATATATATGCACATACACATATGTATATATACATACATATATATATATATATATATACACATTAAAAAAAACCCCAACGAAAACCCCAATGGAATAAAATACAGTCCAAAATAGGTAGTTATTTTTTTGTAACTATCTAGAGCCATCACAGCATGGTGGTGAAGGATTCACTTTCATGCTTTGATTCTTGCTGGTGAAAAAATTATTTACTGCAGCTGTATTGTTGAAGAGCTCCTATGTCTGCAAAAATAAACATTTTACAGGAAAAGCCTCCCTTTGCAACACTGCACCACTTTTATTTTGCTTACAGCTGAAAAAGCCAAGAACTCTGGTTCTGGCAAGACAATGGCTGCCCATGCCATTAGAAATGTCTGTAGAAATCACTCAACTCAGGGCTCACTATCACTTGAAAGACAAAATTAAGTTGACTTTTCTTTCCCTCTCATAGACTCTGCCTTGCTTATTCTTGCCAGGGGCATGGTGAGGCTCCACTCAGCTTGGCTTCTGTTCTGCACTGTTGCACTTATCCAACAAAAAAAGGCATCACAGTCATTATATTGGCTGAATCACTCCTTGGCAGGGTGTTGGCATGGACATGGCTCCTTGAGCAGGTGCTAACAGACCTGAACTGATTCTGCCTGCCTTCCTCCTCATTCCTGCCTGGGTGAAGGCCAGGTCCGGTCTAGGATCTATTTTATTTAGTTAACTATTTTAATTGATTTATTTTTTATTTTTTTTTCTATAGGTGATATGCACTGACTGCAGGTTTTGGCAGGGAAAGTAATAATGAGCTCAAAACATTCTCCAGGAAGTGGACAAAGCCAGTTGTCACACAGATGGGACATCTTCTGAGCTTAAACTAAGACAGGACAGAATTCCACGAATTCCTGACTACCACTCTGGAGCTTCACAGCTCCTGCAGTTTCTCCCAGCTTTGTGCATCACACAAACCATAGTGAAAATCTCATCACCTCAGGCTTTCTTCAAAGCTATGTGGCATCCAGAAGTGCCCTGAAAGCTGCTGGGGCTTTGTGGTTTTAAACTCCCGGGAGACAGTGTCTCCTTGTCAGCTCCCACTGTCACAACCTGTCAACATTTCTCAGCTCTGCCTGCTGAAGACAATTTTAAGAAGAGTATTTTATTTTGCAGGCAGCACACAGGCTGTCATAAAAGCAAACCTAAATGCTTGCAACCTGTAGGTGTAAAGATGGAGCATTAAATGGGGTGCTAAACCTCACAAGACAGCCCTTGGCTGTCTCCTGAGCATGCTAGGGTGTGGTGAGGGGAGGCAAAGGCACCTACTTGTTAAACACAGTGACAGTCATGCCTTTTGTGTTATTGAGTTGTTTGCCCTCATAATTTATTTCTTTGTTTTTTCTCTGTCCCGCTGGAAAATGGTAGAAAATACAAACTAGGAGGAAAAGAAAATTGCGCCCTTATTTGACCACCCACTGCATGTGTTCAGTTTTGAATTAAAGGAACACTTTTTATGTTCAAGAGCAAGTGGGAAAACCAATGGTTTTTAAGCAGCTTGAGATGAGGGTGGCAGTTTATCTGTCACTCCAGGAATTTAACTTCCTGAAAAAACTTTAATATATTATCCATTTTAACTACAATATGTGACAGGTGATTGGGTTATGGCCCTTCTACAGCTTGTACATTGGGCAGTTTCACACATGACAGCTACACATTGGAAATTACACATCTCCAAGTACATTTAAAACCACAGGCCTGTGGCTATCACACAATGCCTACCTATACTGCAGAGGAAAACCCCTAAAGCTTGTACTTTGTATAAAATTCAAGCACTTATGTAAAGGAGTATGGGTTAATTCACATGTACATTGGATAAAATTCAGATCCCTTTTATTAACACTTTGCAGAGGTAAAGGAGGAGTGTCAGAGGCATCAAGCTTTTTCTTCTCACAAATCAAGACAGATATTTCACTGGACACCATGGGATAAGATTTTCCTTATCTACCTTGACTATGTTTTGGTCCAGCAGCAGATTCTGCAGCACGTATTTTCCAGAGAAGGGATATGACCCCTTCTCTGGGTCATTATTAGTGATGGGCACATGCAAACACACTCAGAGGAGTGTCACAGTAAATTCACAGGGCCAAGAACTCCATGTTGTGCCAGTTTCAGGTCTGTACTGGAGCTCATAAGCTCAGATTGACTTCATCTGTGCAGTTAGAGTGGAGATCTGCACAAACTGGGAAAAACAGCTGTCTTAACTTTTTCTTTTTTTTTAATTTTTTCTAGTGAGATCACTATAAATCATTACTAGAAGGTCACTTATAGCATGTGTCTGGCTGGTCTTGTGAAAGACAAGGTCTTTTGTAAATACAGGTGAAAATAGGGGACAGAGTGGCCTCCTGCTTCCATCAGTGCACTGTCTCACACAGAGCTGTGAAGAAGGTACCAGTCAGAAAACCAGCTCACTGATCCAAAACATCAAGAACATTGTGTAGGTCACCCCTCTGTGGGAGGCAGAGGATGTTGGCCAGTGCTATTTTCAAGCAGACTCCATTTCCACTCCAGAGACCACTGCTTTGATGTACTCCAGGATCTGACCCTGTCTGGCTTCTCTTTGTGTTCTGCACTCTGCATATGCTCGTGGTGCATTTACAGAAATAGGAAAGTATCAACAGGAGAAGCAGCAGAAGCTGGCGCCTCAGGAAAACACATTGTGTTGATAAGCATGATTTTTCCCTTTTTTTTCTTCCTGCTTTAATTCATATATCCAAACATATTTGTACATAAATTCCCTCAGACACTCACTCAATATGTAGTTATTTATCTCTGTGGGTCACTGTGACTAGGAAAGTGAATTTCATACATCTTCCTTGATAAAACACAGACAAATATGGCTTGAATACAATGAAAAAAAAAGAAAAATACAATGAAATATGTAATGTTTTTAGGAAAAAAAAGTACTGTTTCTAAATTACAAATTTTTCATCTTTTCATGTGGACATTAGAAAGGAAAGAAAGAGTGAGGATCGTCAAAGTTTTTAATTCAAAGTTTTGAAGGAACTATCACAAATACTCCATAAGAGATACTGGACAGTTTTTTCTGCACAAATTTTCTCCAGCCTTCCATAAAAGAAATATCTGTGAATGTTCATGAGCTTTCTTTCTCTGGAAAGCTATTCCAATATTTGTTTAAATAATGTTTAATTGTTTGTTTGGTTTCTTTTTCCTAAATTGTGTTTTCACTGCCCGTTTATTCATCACTTTCATGTTTTTAACAATCTCACATGAAGATAAATTCTCACAATTATGTGATTGTCAGAGATTTAAGAGGCTGTAGCTGCTTTTTTACCCTAAAGACACAAGAGAAATCATCCAAATATTTTAGGATGTTAGTCAGGAACATCATCCTGTTTTGACTGTAGCAACCTATTTTTGTGAAAGGGCTCAGAAGGAGCTCTCTGATGCCAGGCATGTTGTTTGATGTGCACAATGCCTGGTGGTTGGTACTTTTTGAATATTTTGATTATGAGTCCCTAGGCATGGTGCCAATGGCGCAAGTGATGCTTGAACAAGTCTAGGCCATTCCTAGTGCTCCTAGATTCACCTGGGTCCTTGCAATGCCACAAAAACAAAATCTCAATAAACTGACAATTGTGAGGGAAAGAGCAAGCTCTCAAAATGTATACACTTTTTTCTTTTTTAATTGCATGAATTACTTTCTGCAATATTCTTTAGGTTTTCTAGGTTTCAATTCATTGAGTTGATTGTCTCATGGGATAACTTCAAAGCTCTGTGTGAGGCAGGGCTAGGCCTGTAGGAAGCATGGGGAGATTTTTCCCTTGTTTTCTCCTATATTTAGAAAAGATCTTGTCTTTCACAGGAGCAGCCTGACTTGTGCTATAAGTGACCTTCCAGCAATGATTTACATTGATACCACTGAACATAATATAATGAAATAGTCTGCATAAACATGATTAAATGATCTCATATCACATATCGTCAATGACTGGCATATTTGGTTCCAGTAAAATTTTTGCTTTCATTGTTGATTATTTATGTGGATAAAAGATGCTAACATGTAAGGCTAACTGCAGAGCTGTGCTTCCTTCACAGCTGTTCCAGGATCCTACCTCAGTACCTCATTCAGTAAAAGCTTTGTGGCCATGTTTTACCAATATTTGCATATTATTTATTGTGTCTTAGGATCAGCTTCGAAGACATACCCCTAGAAATAATCTATACTGGAAGACTAGAGAGTACCTTACATCACAGTAAAATGGGATTTTTAGAAAAAAACCCAAACACTCTTTTCAAAAACAGTACGTGGGATGGTTTTTGCTTTGTGTGGAGGGAGTCCCACTCTTGTCTGACACAGAGAGCCATGGCCCCTGCTTGCAAAGGTTGCTCCTCTTCAGATTAAGAATGTGTCAGAGGAATTTGACTTTCCCACCAGCGGGTGAAGCTCTTAGTCACCAACCCAAACAAAAGGGGAGGCAGCACACTGACATTTTTGAAGAGAAAACAGAGCGGTTGATCTGCAGATTGGAGATAATTCTTGTGTCAAGGTTTTAATTTTGTTTAGGTTCTGCACTTTGGTTTGCTGTGGGTGACTCCCCTTCTCACTTGCCTACTCTTAAGGAGAGGTAATGTGCACTATTATGCACAGATAAATTAAATCAGCATGAGGACGAACACTCCACAGGATTAGCCTTGGGAAAGAATGACTAAAGCCTGGCTTTGCTCCAAAAGCTTAAAGAGCTCTCACTGCCTCAGAGATGCTGGCTTTTACCTGTTACATGCCTGCAGCACAGGCTGCCTAACTATCTGTTTCTGAGCTGTAAAATGCCACACAGTGGGCATTTAACCCATTGTGGATTAAATTAAGACTTCGCAGGATCTCTCAGAAATGGTAATTTTCATACAATACAGGTAAGTGTGTATACACACTCAGAAGAGAGGGACTAGGGTTTTAAGAAAGTTTCTAGCACCTCAGTTAGCCTGTGTAGAGGGGCCAGGGTCTTCATCAGGCAGGGCTGGGGTATTCAGAACAACGTGGATGGCATTTTGTGTCTAACCTTACTAATTTGTTCTATGACCTCTCCAAAACGAGGAGGTGCCATGTGTGCACTTACTGTGACAGCACCAACACACCTGGTGAGAATTCTGGCCATCAACAGATACCGAGTGTCAGAATTTAAGTGAAGTCATTGATGTTTTAAGGGTTCTTTCTTGTAAATCCAGTTGCATCTGCCCCTTTTTCTCCAAGCAGATTCTAGGTCAAAGAGCCACATGCATGATGTGGCTTTTTTTCCTTCACTTCTCCTCTGAAAATCGCCTTCCACACAGACTGCTGCACGTTGAGCATGCCTGCATTCCTTTCCATGCATAGTTTAACCCCTTTTTTAACTGATCAAGAGCTGTCATCAAAATGATCTCTCCTTCTTTTATGTTGGCTTCAGGGTTATGTTTACTGCTTTGAATTTGGGCTCAGACAGTAATGTACCAGAGAAAGCTTTGCTAGTTGAGAAATACAGCTTGTGGGGTCAGGGCTGGCAACTCAGAGAGCAGCAGCCTTCATTTGGGCTGTGGAAAAACTGCCCTTCCAGGTTTTTCACTGAGGTAGTAGTCTGGAGAAAAGAAAAAACCTTAAACAAAAGAATGTATGAATCAGGTGTTCACAGCACCTGTGGTCTTTCAAAAGGAGAATGCAAGTAGACTTAAGAGGAATCGAAAATGTAAACATGAACACAAAAGGCAGTAGAAAAAAAAGCTTTCATAGCTCAGGACTCTGTTTAAAAAAAGAAAAAAAATAAAGTGTGTCCACACAGGATGCAGAAACTTGCCACAGAAGCCATCTTCAGGTATCCTTGTCTCACAAGGATATCTGAATCAAAAAGACTATAAACAGGAAACAGATACAACAAAAAGTGTGTAATGTTATGTGAGTTGGTCTGATCTCATATTTCCTCTATTGGTGAAATATGCAACTATATTGAGAAACATTTTAAAGCCATGCATCTTGACAAATTTGTTCTGTATTATACAGTAAACTCACAAAGCAGATGCTCTAGGGCTTATGGCGCTGCTACTGGCCTGAGGCAAGGAGATTGTGCATCTCATGAAGAAGTAATCTTGAAGCTGGAATTTCCTGGGAAAAGCATGCTGGAGTGGTAGAAAGGAGAGAAAATTATGTCTTAGGCTTGTATTTTTGGTTTTTTGTTGGTTTTTTTATTTGTTTGTTTGTTTTTTTTTAAATCAGATTTCACATTTCTGACTTCAAGCAAGCTGTTTGATCCAGGGGAAATTTTTTCCACCATATGACCTATGCCCATTCTGAGGCTGTGTCTGTGGAACCCAATCTGAAGAGCTGACCTGTATTTTGGATGACATCAGCAAGGACAGACCCCACTCATGCAGAGGGGACTGTAGCAATCCCAGAGCTGTAAAAGCCTTAATGTGGGATCCAGTGGCAGACATGGGGCTGGGAGTTTTCTCACTGATAAGAAATGCATGATACCTCATCACAGTACCTTGCAAGACTTTGCTCCCTTTCTCTACATCACTCTAAAAGCATTTTTGCTGAAAGAAACAAATGTGTTGATTTTAAGCATCTCCCTTCTCCATTGTCCAGTACATCCTATTTTATATAAAAATATCTGCTATCACACACCTGTAATTTCCAAGGAAACGATTTCATCATTTGCTCTGAGACTGGCTTTTTACCACCTGAGGAAATCCCAAGCTGCCACATTCCTGCTTTTAGAACACACAACTAAAGAACAGATTTAATCTATGAGGAAAATAATACACATTTAAATACAGAGTTTGCAAGGCAGCCCCTGTTCCAGTCCAGGAATTTTTCACATAGCTGCTTGTTCAGCACACAAAGAGCAGGATCTTCCCATGCCTATCTCTCAGGAGTATTGGAGAAGTACAGGATAGGCTGTTGGTCAATCCTCACACCCTTCCCCATCTAGAAAAGGAACTTCCAAGGAAACCTGAGCTGCAGCTTTACCTCATAGGGGCTGAAAAGTGTATTTGATGAGCTGCTACCATTCTTGAGGTCTATGGCCTTTTAAGCTTACTCTAAACCTGTAATTCTGGAGTGTTTAAGTCTGCTCTTCACCTCCCAGCCCACAGTTTGTTCCATTCTCCCCAAAAATGTAGGATTCAATTAATAATTTGCATGATAAACTGTGAAAATCAAGTTTTAGCTGGACGCTTATTGCACATCCTCAAACCCTTTACTTTTCATAATTTCCTGAATATCTTAAAAGTATGCATTCTTTAAATAGAGCACACATCATCTAAATAAGTGGAAGAGTTCTCCTATTTGCTTTCAATATGATGTTCTGGAGTGACAAACTCACCCTTCTGACACTTAAGGCAGCTACAAGCCAAGATCGTGCCAAGGAAAAGGGGTAAAAGAGAGGCAATAAGTTGTGGCCGTCTGTTAGAAGGCAAAGTCATGTCCCAGGAAGGGGAATGTCCTTATGCATTTATAGCTCCCATGAATTAACAAATTTCCACTCTCCCTTCCCCTCCCTAACCAAACTCATGCACCTTAGAATCTGAAATGGTCTCCTTTGCCACAGGTGATGAAAACTCATTAAATTTGGGTTGAAATCCTGACCTTATCATAGATTCTTTCTTTCAGTTGTGAGCTTGAGCATGTCCTTTAATTTTCATTTCTTCTATGAGGTTTCACTTCTTCTGTGAGGTTTCCAGGGTGCATTCATGCAGAGGTCTTACATAATTTCTTTGGCCTTGATTTTAGTGCATACACTGAAATACACTGTCACAAAAGTGACAACCATACTCTCTTTCCTGACTTACTGATTTTCCAGCTTTCTTTCCTCTGAGACTCACAGCATGACAATTTGACAGAAAACAGCCATCTGTTGAACAGGAATGGTTTAGTCCAGAAGTCTGACCTGCTTCACAAAATCATCAACCAAAAAGGTTTGCAGTTAAACCGGAGTTTTGTTTAGAACAAATTATCATACTAAACCCCTAATTTTAAGCAGTAAAAAAAATAGTTTCTTGGCCA
>VZTB01001468.1:0-64540 GCA_013397245.1 Thryothorus ludovicianus
TCTAGCAATTTGTTTAATTAATAACAAATTTTTAACCTTTACCTGCTAGATGAGCACTCATTCAAAAGTCAGTGTTCCTTCCTTAGAGGTCTAAACCTGGTCTAACATTAGGCCTGCCAATTAAGAGCTGTACAGCACTTAGGGTGAAAAGCATTTCAAAGAGCCTTTTAGTCTGTTTTGGGTTTTTTTTTAATGTAAAAATAAACTATTTCTCCGCACACACACACAATTTTCTGCATCTTAAAGGATAAATGCCTTTATTGAACAAGAAGTGCAGAGAAGGCTGCAGAACATTCGCCATGAAGCTGAGGATAATCATGTTGGTGTACCCTGGTCTGCAGAAAGCTTCAAGGTAAGCAGAAATGGGTGAGACATCAGTGAACCACTGATTTAGCTTTTTTGGTCAGTAATTTTCATGTTTTCCTGTGTTTACTTTTAATTTACCAAACAATGTAAACAGTAAATGAGGTTTGATATCAATTTTTAAATTTTAATCATCTCTTTATTTCCAGTGGCATTTTTGTGTTGTGTTCTGGGGCTTTTTTGGCAGGAAAGAGTGTGTAAATGGCAATAAGTTTGCAGATCAAATAAAATCTTCATTTTATGTCAGGAAAAAGTTTATAGATGAAAATTAATGTTCTTCTTGGTGAAATTTCATACTTGTGTATAAATGCCTATTCAAAAACTGGTGATCTAATTGATCCAAAGGGTGGGTTGATTGACTTCTAAGCTCGTGGTTTAATAAATATTGGTTGTTACTTTGGTTTATTATAAAGAATGTCTCTTGCTCTGAATACTTTAACTTATTTGAGAAAGGCACTTTTTAATAACCTCCTGTACCCTTTTTGTGCCTAGGAGAATGAGAGGCATAATAACAGCACTGTACAACGCAAGCTGAAGTATGAGGTAGGTCATGATTTGTCAGAATGCAATGCTTGTCTTAAATTATGGCATGGCCTATAATTAAATTTCAAAATGTTTAGTTACTAATTAGATTTTTGAATCCACAGCAAGATTGATGGCGGTGCATCTTTCCAGCTGCAATCAAAGTGATTTTGTTTCAGACTGGACCTAGCCTTGTCCTTGTTTCTGAGGTGTGGTGTTAGGGTGGAGCTTTCTTCATTGTTTTGCCTTGATTCTTAGTTTGGAGCAGTATCTCATTGTTTTCAGAGGAGAAAAGCATTCCATGAGCATTTAATGCTTGTTGGAATTCAGATTACACTTAATATTTTGGAATCCAAATGAACTGCTCTAAGGGTGTCTAAGTTGGCAAGAAGAACCAGGCAGGTTGTGTGTGTCCTGAAGGATTTGTACATCTATTTATGGATTTTAAAGCTGAGACTTAGACCCTTCCCACTGTATTCAGTTGTTGAACTGCTGCTTGAAGCAGTTACTGTGTCTTGGTGAGTAAATCCTAAATACCTTCATGGATTTAAACTGTAACAATAGGAAGGCTGCAACACCTCCAATCTGTGCTTTTTTGACTTTTACACTGTTGCTTTTCTGCTGTGTTGGACTTTTTGCACTCTATTGGCTACTGTGGGTTTACTTTTCTGTGCACGTGTGGGGAAAAAAATTAAGGGCTTATAAGTTTCTGCATTGTCTGTTGCCTTTGCTGGGATTTTTGAGTAAAGCAAATATAAACCAAGTGAGATGGATACTGTAGAAAGAAAAAGCAGGGGTGGGTTGAAAAGAGCAACTATTCCTTAATCAGATCTCAATCACTTCTGTTGGGTTTTCTCTCTTGAGAGATTGTCTTGATTTTGGAGGATTGTACTGATTTATTAAAAATCAATCCTCATTTTAAGAAATGTTCAGGTCAGAAGATTTTACGAGGACATTTTCATTTTCTTCTTTTGTGATTTTTAACAGTAAAGTTAACACTGTGGCTTTCCATTTCTGTCTAAAGATAGCAATTGTGCTTCTGAGTTGTGTGGAGAAAATGCAGGAGTAAGAGACAGAAGGCATATCCAGAGATGCTGGATTTCTTTTCCAGTTCTGGAAGACTCTCCTCCCCTTGTACATCAGAGAAGGCATTTCAGAATGGAAAGAATAACTCAGAACCAGAGAGCTCTCCTTGTCATTGTGACATTAAAAGTAGTTTAATTCACTCTAGGAGTACTAATACTTGAATGAGTAAGAATGTTCCTTATCAGAGTGTTATATCTACTTTCTTACCTTGTTCTGACTTGAGTTATGTGGCTTATTCACTCCACAAGGTTAAAAATTTCAATCATTTTGATAATGAAACAATTACTTCTCCAGATTGTGGCAGCTCAAGAGCTGAATCTGGTTGTTCCCACTTGAAACAGATGTCTTCTGCAGGATCCTTAATGGGTGCTAATGAGCAAACTGGCTTTAGCATATTTTGCCTTCTCTTTTCTCAGTCTAATGTGCATTCTGAAACTAAAACTTATAAAGATAACAACCTGTTAAAGGCAGTGCCACCAATAGTTGAAGGCCAGTCTTGTAATTCCCAGCTTCCAGCAGCCAATGCCTCTGATTTGGTTTCTTTATAATCAAGAGCTTCTTGTTTTGGTACAGCTCCAGAACATGCCTCCAGCCTGGGATAAACCTTCCTGCTTTTACAGAGATACCAGTTGTCAGCTGGTCAGCAGTGCAGTGGTTTCTAAACAAATTAAAGAGTTGGGAAATTTGTGTGATGGGAGATGGGCCTAGGCAGTATCATGAATAAAAAATCTGCCATTTGTAAGAAACTTGTAAGTAAATGTGTTCCTCCAGTCGGGTGTGACTCAGGACATGTCCCCCACTAGTGATGGTGCTAAAGCTCAAACTGAAAATATTCAGCCTGAGTCCCCTGTGCAGGGGGCTGTCTCAATGTGCATAATCATGGATATCTCTGATGCCTTTGGGAGATAGAGGTCTCTTAAAGCAAAATCATGTATTTTTTTCTGCACCTAACCCTTTGGATGCTTCGTGCCAGCAATCACATTGTAACAGCCTTTGCTTGTACAGTTTGAATGATCTCCATTGTGCAGTTTTGCCCGGCAAAGGGAAGTGTGCAAAAATTGAGCTTGTGTTTTCTAAAAGGAGCAAGGTTGGACCTGATTGAGGATTTTTTTTTTTTTCTAAATGCTGTGAAAAAGAAATAAATACTCAGCTGACAGGCATCCCATCAATTCTTCAAGGCAGTTTGCCTGTCCATTTGGAAATCTGGAAATTAACATTCAGTTCAAGTGAAGAAGCCATTTGGCCAATTATGCATTTGACTAGGTGCTGAAATCCAAATAAGCTTAGATGCATTCAGAATAAAAGGCTAATAAATATTGATAAAATCCTTCCATCCCTTTTTTTTTTAATCAATAGAGAAAAGGGATCCCTGAGCTCTAAGGGAATAGCACAGACTGTGTGCACACATCTAAGCAATAATAGTTATTGAGTGCTTGCATTTTGTACATCTCTCATATGCTTTACATGCAGTTCCTTGGCAAAGTGAGGAAATTGAGCACTTGTATTATTTGGTAGGTGGATGAAAACTATAATTACAGCTCTGTCTTATGATTTCCATTTTGGCTGTGTTTTCTAGCTCCTTCCATGAACCATCTGTCTTTCTTAATGTCTTCTCTATTCCTCCTTGATTGTCTTTTCCTTAACCTTTTTGATATCTTTGTTTTTCGTGCTCCTCATTTACTTCATGCCCTGATCCCAATATTTCAAAACATCTGTAGCATTTTTATATCGTATTTTCACTGTATGCTCTTAGTGCTGCAAATGTTTTGGGGTCCATCTGTGTGCAGATTTCTCATGCTCCAGCTAGGTAGTGGACAACTGGGGACAGATGGAGTGAGTTTAACTCTGGAGTTCTGTCCATATAATGTTCTTGACCTTACTTTCATCCTTCTCTGTTTGCTTACTGGTGGGATTGTTGATGCTTTTATTGCTACATCTCAAGAAAGAATGGAGCTATTGGAGCTATTACTGAGATATTTCCATCAGTCAAGGCTTTTTTCTAGCTTAGGACAAGGGGTATTTTACCTGTTATCCCTGTCAGATGTTCAAATAATAACCTGTCCTCTCCTATCTTTTATTTCTTCCCTTGTAAGGGGAGCTGAATATCTCTTGAATCCTGTTGCTTGAATATGCCATCTGTCTTGTTTGAGGAAGATGGTTGTTGGCAGAAAAACCAGTGGTATCTAATTTGAAATTCTAAATTCTGTAAGCATATTGCCAAGCAGAGGTGAAATCTACTACACAGAGTTAGACTTCAGTCTCTCTCCTAGTAAAAGAACATTTCCCATTTGTTTTTACCATATGTTAGGACATGATAACGTAACTCACATGGGATTTAAAAAGGAATGGCTTGCATTGGGTAGGGAAGTTATGTCTAGAAGGATGAGCACTTTTTTGGATAAAGCATTATGGGGTTTTTTATCGTTACATTTCTACCTCTTTCAGGAAGACCAAAAATGAGCAAAATGTGTTGTGTTATTTTGATGTATTGTGGGGTTTTTTTAGCAAAGAATGTGTGCACAAGTGAGTAGATGGAGTAGTATCATCATGTCAGTCCTGCTCAGGAGTGGCTCCCTCATTGACGTTACTATCACTGGCATTGCCCAAAGTCAGCCTTGGGTGGCACTGTCTGGGAGGACTGTCTTGATCAAGGCTTTAATTTCCATTAAAGGAAATCTGTCTCTTCAATCAATTTCTTTTCTGTTTATACTCCAAAGTTAAATGTTTGTGCGTCCTATGTTTCCAAATAACACATTTTGAAAAATCTGACTTGATGAATACTCTGCACTTCGATGAAAAAGCTTCATAGCAGTATATTTTATTCTAATAGTTCTATTCTTTTTACTAGGTAAAGTAAACATAAAGATGGTTGTTTGAGTATCAAAGCATTATTGAATGTATTAGGGTGCATTTTCCACAAAACTTCGTGTTTGAGGTTGTTTTCCTCTCTATTAGCTGTTTGCAATAGTTCTCTGAAAACTACTGCCAATAAATTACATGTTGACAGAGGTGGCTGGAAGAGTTGTATTGCTGTTTTAAAAGAGATGATGTTTTCAGGGGAATGAATTTCTCTTTTCCCCCAAGGAAAGAGCAGCTTACATTTCAGTGCTCCAGAAATGAGTTTTAGCTGACAAGCCAATAATGTGGGCAGTAATTACAGAAGGGCAGAATGGACAGGAGGCAATATTGGTTGTGAAAACAAAGGTCACTAAAAATATTTTTCCATTCAAACATAAACTTTCTTTATGGTTTCTTAAAATAAAAAGAAACTTTGTGGTAAATGTACTCTAGATTCACTCAGTGGAACAAAAATCCGCTTTCTTGTATTTTTTTCACTCTTATTAATGCTGGTGTTAAGGGAAGTTGTCTTTTGTAATTGTCTGGCAATGAAATAAGAGCCTCCTCTTCCTGAGAGCCATGAGGATGTTCAAAGGCTCTCTGTAACAAGCAGAGGTGTTTCAGTGAGTCTCAAATTCTTCTCCAGCTCCTACAGGCTTTGCTACAAAGAAGTTGAAGTTGCTACAAAGAAGATGAATGTTGAGGATACAGTTACAGCTCAAGTGATGGATAGCAGTGCTAAATAAAGTTATAGTCATAACTTTAAAGTGATAGTTTTTCAATCTTATTGCTTGATAATTTATATTAATCATGCTGCTGTTGTTTTTTCAAGTGCCAATTCATTTGGGTTTTCAAGCCAAATGTGTTCAATGGAGCAAGTAGAGGGCTTCCTTCAAGGCAATTTCTGTACTTTTTCACTCTAAATACTTTTGCTACTTTTGGAGCAAGTAGAGGCCTTCCTTCAAGGCAATTTCTGTACTTTTTCACTCTAAATGCTTATGCTACTTTTGGGCCCCGTGACTGCAAAGCATTAATCTTTTCAGTTGCATGTATGTCTTATTTTTGCCATAATTTCAGAGTTACATATTCCACCTGGCTGTCAGAAGAATGAGCCCTCATTGGAAATAAGTTTTTAGATGATTTTGTCGAGACTGTGCAAATTTATCCTCGTTATGTTTTCTGGGATTCATATATGATTACAAAAATAATAGGTAACTGTTGTGACAGTGGATTGTTTATTTAGTTATAAAATGAGTTTGATCTTTTAAAGTTTAAGAGCTTTCTGAATTGCTAGACCCCTGCAGCTTTGCATGTTATTGTAAATGTTTGTTATCAAAGATAGAGATGTACAAAAATTAGAGTTAACTGTGAAAGCTTGATTAATACACTGATTTTTTTTGTTGTTGTTGTTTTGAAAAGGAGGTAATAAAAACCCTCCTGCTTTCCATTGTTTTGATATGTAAGCTGAAAATACCTTTTCAAATAAAGAAATATTTGTTAATACACTTCACCTTAATTATTTTCTGCATATAAATATGCTAGGGCTTGCTTATAAGACAAGGTACGCTTTGTTTTCAAATAATTCCTTCATTTTATAAGTGATTTCTGCCTCCTTTTTTCCTACCCTTCTGACCAAGACCACTTTCTCCTTCACAGTGAAGTTCTTTTCTTTTCTTCCTTGTGTAATGATTTTGGTTTTCCTTTCTTCTCCCTGTTTGGCATGTGTGTGACAGAGGATGGTCTGTCGCTCGCTGGGAGCAAATCCAGAGGACCTCAAGGACCCCATTAAAATCAGCATTCCACGGTATGTCCTGTGTGGGCAGGGCAAGGATGAGCACTACGAGTTTGAAATTAAGGTAAGTGCTTATCATTTGCTTTTCTGTAATGCTTTTGTTCCACTAAGTGCAGTTTTTGGTTCTTTCTCTTAAATAAGTGGCCTCAATACTGTTAAATAAGAGAGGTGAGAGCAATGCTCAGTATGAATTACTATGAGGACAAGTGTTTTCCAAGTGGGTTGGTCCTGCAGAGGAGGCTGGTGAGCAGTTCCAGAGCCAATGTCAGTTTAATTTGAGGAGTTCCAGAGATGAGGATTGAATGCATATTGGTTAGAGGAAAGCCCTTTGAGATGCAAGTGTCAGGTGTAGAAAAGACTTAGACCTGAAATAATGAAAGCATGAAAGCATTATTAAAGTATTTTGACTAAGGCTTGGTTTCTTTCAGGCTCTCTTTGTTGTTCTGATTCTTCCCACTCTGCATTTCCAAGGTGCTTCTCCAAACTCTCAGTTGATTTTTTGTGCAGAAATGCTGGCTGGGGAAAGCATATCATTTTTGTTTCCCCCGGAACGCAGCCAGTGTTTTTCAAAGCAAGATCTGAAGTCGAATTGGGAATGTGATATAAGTGATGTGCATGGCCTTGGAGGCACAACTGGCAACCTCCTCTGCTGAATGTGCTGCCAGATGCTTCTTTTGCTGCTGTGAGGTGGAGCAGTGACCTTCCTCACAGCATTAAGGACCTGAACTGTGCTCCATTGAAAAGGTGTTTGTTAACGTGAGCAGTCTTAGCTTTGTTTGTGCTAATGAAATTTTCATTTTGAAACATACTTTTTGTGGTGAAATACCCCTTTTGCCTGTTGAACTTGGATTTTCTTGGGGCTAGTGAAAGCCCAGAGCCAGGGAGATACTGAGAGGTGAATTAGTGCAAGTGAAACTTCCCCAAGGACTCTTATATTCAATTTTCAGCACGTGGGATTTACTAGACCAGGTAATGGTTAGTGAAGATGGCTAAAGTAAAAAGGTGGCTCGTGTTCTGAATATGTTGATGGATTTCTTTTCCAAGTGTTCTCCCTTCATCAGTAAAACCTGTGTAAGCCTCTACAACATCTTAGCATGAAGGAGCAGCTGAAAGAGTGTGTGCAGTTTGGCAGTTTGGGGATGTTTCTTCAATCAACTGCTAATGCTTTTTCCTTTCCCTCCAGGTCTCTGTGTCTCAGTGGATTGCTTCTGCTGTAGTCAGGATTTAGCTCCATGCTGCAATCCACAGACCTTCCACAAATTTATCTCTTTTAAGCCTTTTCTGTAAGGAGCTCCCAGCTCTAATTTGATCTGTATTAATCTTCAGAAGCTCCTACAGTTATTCTATAAAAAATTAGAACATGTAGAATAGGAGGGTTGTATTTTCTGTATTTTCTTTGCCTTAAAATTCAGGAAAATGTAGCAGAGGGGGGAGATTAAATGTATCCATTTAATCTCTTCCTCATAGGTCAGAGTACCAAGTCAGCTTTCAAAGTATTTTTTTTATTTCAACATCACTTAGTTCAAGTTTATTTTCAGATTGTCTGAAATATATTTCAGTTGTGGGAAAGGTTTGAGGTGTTGCTAATCTCATTTCCTTTCCTAGGTCCTAAATAATCTTTCTTCAGCAAGGTTCCTCTTGCTTTCAGGCAAATGGATATCTGACCTATCTGCATGTCAAAGCCCTTTGTGGTCTGACAAAGTGACAAGTGATGGTAGAGTTGAATTTTAAGGCAGTCCTCAAAACTGAATCCTAGGTGTCTCAGAGGTATTTTCTTTCACAGATGTTTCTGTCATTGTGTTTTTAGTTAAATTCTGCCTGTTGTTATATAGAGGAACAGATAGAATTAGTTTCTGTATATAACAAATATATTCATTTATTCTTGTGATGTGCAGCAGTAAAAATTCTTGTTCGTATGCCAGAAGAAAATGAGTTGCACTTTCCTTGGGAGCTTCATGATCAATTCATAATTTTTTCAAGCCTAATGTGCTATCCAACAAGATTTTCTTTTGCTGCAGGTTCAGCATCTTGTTGATACAGACATGTGTGGGAATAGGCCAGCAGGATGCTCTGTCCACTTGGGCTCTTTCACTGGATACAATCCTGATTAAAGGTGTTGAGTGATTCCTACAAGAGCTGACTGGAGGGAATTCAAAACAGGAAGAGACTGATCATTAGAGCCAAGACAGCACCTTCTTTTGCAGCAGGAATCTTTCATGGAGCTGTGTGTGCTAGTCTGCTATTAAGTGTTCTGTATGAATTGATTCCCTTCCAAAAAAGCTTCTATTTGATAGTTTTATGTGCTGTCTTCAGTGACATGATGAAACAGTAATGGCTTAATCAGGTTTAAACATACTTCTGTTAGAGCTGAATTGGTGTGCCAGAGAACTATTCTTGTGTTCCCCCCTTCCTTTCACATTGTGTCAGGATATTCAGACAGGGCTGTGCTAGACACAGTGTGGGAAGAGCTTTGGGATCAACAAATCCAGGGGCATCTGTTGTGGCCAGTGCCCAGGGCTGCAGACAGGACCTGTGCTTGGCAGGAGGAGCAGGGAAGGTGAACTCCAGCTCTCACAGAGACACACAGGCTCTCCTGAGAGCAGGGGATGGAAACAAGGTCTGGGATCAAGCACAGTCCTGCAGGGATCCCCTGACAATAGTGCAAGTTGTAGAAAAGCCTTCTCATTCTTACTCAGCTTTCTCTCATTGTTCTGAGTTCCCTCCTTTTTGTTGTCCTGTCTGATATTCTTTCAAAATTTGTTTTCTTGTGTTTCAAAGCTTTTTAGTGATGTCTGACGAGTACTCTATAAGGTAAGATCCAGGCAGATGCACCCTTAAACAGTGCTTTTCTTCAGACCCAGTTGCATTTCTGTTCAGCCAGATGCTGTTGGATTTGCTCAGCAAGTCCACATTTCTACTCTAATTTCTTTTTTGAGTTTGATGAACTGTTGCAGAGTGGGAGTAAAGCAGGGGCAGTTCTCACTGATACATAGTTTTTAAAAAAAATGATGCATGCCCCAGAACTGCCTAAATCAAGTCCTAATATTCTGTCAACCTTATCAGATTAATACTCCCAATAATAAAACAGAGAAAAGGTTATAAGGAATTTTTAGAAAACTTCTAGCTTTTCAGATGCTCTTTTCTTAGTGTGAGGAACAGTTTGAACAAAGTGCATTTGACAAAATACGAGTCCTCATGATGACTGTGGACAGTTTAACCATCTGAGATAAAGAAATCAGTTATTTTCTGTTTTTTTTCTAATTGCTTTCAGAATAAGTGGAATACTGCTTTTTTCTCCCCCAGGCATGGTGTTGCTATGGGGCAGAAAGAGGACAGGTTCTGTGGTGTGCTTCATGGTGGAATTGATTGAAAATGTCTCCTAGGTTATTTTCTATCAGTCATCATGAGAAGAAAAGATAAGGGGACAGGACTATGATATCTCCTTTCACATTTTTAGGTTTTATATAGGAAATGGTGCTTTTGAATGAGAAAAACAATACAACCCAAAATTCTGAGGCAAGTCTAGAATCACAGCAGTGCCTCAATAAGAATGTTCCAAAATCTGTCTTGCAGATATACTTAACCCTATGGTTTTTGTTAGTAAGAAAATACTTTTAACTGTATTAGCAAATTATGTAAAAAGCAAAGGGCTTTTCAGAATTGCTTTACTTTGTGGTCAAAACTTTTGCACATGTATGTCTCTGTCCCATTCCTACAGAGTGTATGGTCTGTCATACAGGTTTTTGGTTTTGTTTTTTTTTAAGTGGGGGCAGATAATCCCAACCCAGACTCGTTGGATCAGTTGTAGGAGTAAAAGGCTGTGTTCTAGAAATGCTGTTGCTGTGACAGGTGCAACATAATTCTCTTTGTACAAGTGGAGTGTGACTCTGTCTGTCCTAATAACATTATTGCTGTGCTTTGGGGGCCAGTTAAGACTTTGTTTAGCATTGGAATTGGTTTTTCTATCGTACCAGCTGTAACAACAATGAAATTTTGCAATTACTTACTTACTAGTCGTATTACAAGAATTTAGAAGGTAAACCAAGAGGATGACAGGGACAAAGTCAGGTCAAACCAAGCCACCAAAAAACAGTTCCCAAGCAGCACAGATGTGTGGCTTTGCTGTTTCCCTTCCTGTCCATCTCTAACTAGCTATTAAACTTTGTAGAAGAAAGGCAATGAATAATTGGCTGCAGGCAATCTGATTTGGGTGAGTTTGGTGCCACCCTGTCACCTGTCAGATGCACAGCCAGCATGACATGCCTGCTCTTCCCCAGGCTGTGTCTGGAGGAGTCCAGGAACCCTTGGAAAAAAAGAGACTATTTTTGATTAAAGATCACATACAAATGAAATGATCACAGCAAATTTTCCCAACTCTACAATATTAAATGACAGAATTAAAGCAAAAAGAATGCAGCAATGAGTAATATCTTTGTTTTATGATGAGCTATTACACTTGACCATTGTCTGCTTGAATATTGAAGTCACTTAGTCATCTGCCTTATTATTCAGAACAGGATGGTTAATTGAGATCAGTGTACCTTGTATTTCTAAGCAGTTATTACTTTTTTTAGTTAAATCTGTTCACTTGAGCTGTGAAGCTTGAGACACTGTTGACAATATGAGGGAATGTAGTCCCTTGTGCAGGTGTCCTAAAGCAACAGAATTGTGTAGGTTGGACAAAAGGTTTAAGATGATCAAGTCCAAATGTCAACCCAGCAGCACCAAAATGTTCACCATTAAACCATGTCCTCAAGTGAACACTTCCAGGGATGGTGACTCGTAGTAGCAAGGATTAATTTTTATTAAATAATGAGTTTTCATTGTGGTTACGTGGTGTGAACAGTTTTGAGAAGACCAGTTGTGTTTGCTTTCATTCTTAATTTAAAATTAGATAAAAATAGGAAAAAGCCCACTCCAAACCTCATTCTTGTTGTCATAAAACATGCAATAATTTCTGGTTTTCAAAACACTTCCCCTAATTTCCTTGTTCCATACACAGCAGAAAAGGCAGCAGGAATGGAGAAGAGTGGAGCAGAGATGAGTTTGTTGCAAGTGTGGGGTAGCAGCTTTTGTGCTTGGCTTTTTCTGGCTTTGTTGCTCTGATTTTTGTTTCTCTTACTCAGTTATTGCAACTTTCATTGTCTCCATAACTTTTTTCGACCCGCAGCAGTGAGAGATCTACCTGTTAATTTTAGGACTCCCTTTAATATTAAACAGCCTGTGTCTTTATGAAATGTGTTTTGTGAAATTGCTTATTTTTTATCTCCCTGCATAAAGTCATAGCTAGGCAGGGGTAATGCCACATATTAGGCCAATTTGAATCAAAATGCAGCCATGTTCAGTTTTAAGCTCTGCCACTGGCTCTCTCCATCTCTGCTGCTCAGTGTGCAATAATGTTCACTCACCCTGCAGCTTGGCATCACCAGAGCTGCACAAAGACTTTTGACTGTAAAATCAAATGCACTGGTCACAGCACTTTTATGACCCACTTAGAAATTTCCTTAATTCATGTCCCCTAATTTCAGGTAGTGTTTAGTATCTCAGTTCTAGTGAGAATTTTGTGAATAACTGATGGTTAGGTTGGTTTGCCCTCCCTCTTTGCTCCTGTTGTTATTCACTCTATTCATGGAGTAATTATGTTGATTTTAAGCCAACTTCCTATATAAATGGAATGTTCATCACCACTTTGAAGACACAAACCAAGAGTGTCTTAAAGGATTATCTTCTACTGAAAGGTGGTATAATATTTTACCCTCCAAACTGGAATCCCATTCTATGTGGTTATGACCTCTGTGTGTCCAAGAAATTTATTGTCTTTATGAATTGGCAGTATCTATGTATAAGAATATACATTTCATATATGTGTAAATATTTTGAGAGGCTTCTGGGTGTTATTTATTCATTAATGGAACACCCACTGATGGCAATACTGAGAGTTACAAAGCTGCACCAAGAAGTGATTGGGGTTGTTTTAATGTGTTTATAGTCTTGTCAAACCACTGTGGATTAAGGAATAAATGCCTTCGGTTGTTTTTGCTGTGCAATCAGTGCTCCTTATTAAATACAGTTCTGTCACTGTATAGAAATAAAAGAAAAACTAAGTTTTTTGATTTAAGACCACTAAGAATGGCCCATTTTAATCTTATAGCCGTGTATACTGCACGGATTTTAGTGCTGCACACTGTGGGATTTCTTCTGTGTGTTGTTTTTGTGTTGCCTGTTCTAGATCTCGGTGTTGGATGAGACGTGGACGGTGTTTCGGAGGTACAGTCGCTTCCGAGAACTCCATAAGACTTTAAAACTCAAGTACCCAGAGGTGAGTTTTGGTAAAGCTTCTTTTACAGCAAAGAGGGGCGACTTGAAAAAAAGTGGTTTGAAATATGTTTGCTCAAAAAGGGAGCTGATTTCAGCCAACCAGCACAATTTCACCAGCACAGCTCCTGCCTGACCAGTCCAGTGACCTTGTGTTGTGGGGTGGTTATATTTGTGCATGCAGGGAGACCTTTGGGTGTCATGCTGTCTTTTCATCTGTAAGGCCTTTGGCATGGTGTCTTGATTTGAGACAGTTTAAAGAGAAGGGTGTTCTGTAATGAGGAACCTTCCCCTTTATTCCAGCCAATCCCTTCCCACCAGTAAGGAATGAGATATGAGTGGATATAAGTGAAAAAATAACACATTGCAAACAAACAGAATGCCAATAGGCAAGAAGAAAAAGGTCAGTAATTTCTGGATACATAACTGCAAAAAAACACAACCCCACTGGAACCCAGAGAGACCCAAAATGCTGGAAGTAGCTGAGGGAATGGCAGGCTTGTGGGCAGAGAGACCTAGATAAATAATATGCTGTAGCTTTCTTCTATTCATCAGCATTTCTGCAAACTACCGTGTCCTTGTTTATCAAAGGGGAAGAGCATGTTGGGATGGATGAAACACAAAATATTGTGTGCTGCAGTGAAGATTTGGAATTTGTTTTCTTTGTAGGGATTTCATTAACAGTGTTGCATGTGTGAATGATTTATCGTTTTCCATGTTTTTGCCTTTATTTAAAGTAGCTTGAATTTATGATAATTTTGGATTAGTTTTGCAATGTGATTAGAAATTCAGTTTGTTTGGTAAATTGAAACTCGTCTGTCTGCTTCTGCTTATCTGTCATTGAACTAATTTAGGATTCACCGTGATGCTAAAATATATTTTAGTACCAAACTTGGCAGAATTGTGTGTTTAGTCACTTTGTATTATTCCAAAGAAACTTGATCCTTAAAAGGGTCTTATCAGAACCTATCAGAGTTGAGTTTTACTTTGCACAGTTCACCTTCCCACTCTAAATTAATATTTATAATGAACAGAGAAAATACTGTGGGCATGTTTAATATGAGTGTCCTGCTTTTAGAAGTGAACTTTACAGCTCATTAGTTGCTCAGTTCTGAGTTACTATGTCAGTATTTTAATAATTTGCTGATCTTGCATTTCATGTTTCTGCCACTGAATTCCCAAAGGGGTGTCTTGGCAAACTGATTTATTAGGAATGTTTTTAAAGAAAAGTATCTCTTTCAAAAACAGAAACTTAGCTAATACCTTCTGGTCTTACGAGATGTCATGTATGTTGTGTATCTGCAGGTTTCCTCTAACCTAATTAAGGGGCTGCTGACAACTGCTTATCTAATTAAAATGTGTCACATGCAAATTTTGAAAGACTGAAGAAGCTGCAGCAGGGTGAGACTGAGCCAGTGGCAGATAACTACCAAGCATTTAAGTGTCTGTTTTTTAGGGGAGCCTACATGACTGTCACTCGCTCAGCTCCAGCTTTCTTACACTGCTGGGTTGTTAATGACCATTTCATTACTTTTAGATTCTTAATTACACCATACTTGGCTTTCAGTTTCTGTAGTCTCTGTAATGAGTGCAGTTTTTATTTGTTTTAAGTCAGAGAAGAGAGCAAATGGCCTCTTCATGTTCAATAGAGAAGTAAGAACTTTCACAGGTAGTCTCTATTTTTCTCTCTGTCTTAATCTTTTCTTACCAGTTACTGGTTTTGGAATAGTACCTGATTTGTTGGTTTCTGCAGAAAACTTTGCTTCCTGATCCACATCTTGCTGCAAGGGAAATCTCACTCTCCTAACACTTTATCTCTGCCCTCTTTCAAAGGAGAGCAGAGAAACAGTTCCTGTTTGTCTTTCTCCTGACCAAATCCAAGGTTTTTCAAGTCCCTCCTTCACATGGGAGTCCCTAAGTGCCACTTGCATCCAGGTTTTGTGGGGCTTTCACTGTAGGCTCTGCTTAAAGAGTTCCCCTGTCAGTCATTTTGAAAATGGTTTCTGTGTTCATAAAAATCTCTACATGTAGTTAAGGAAAGCACCTTCCATTCAGACATTTTTATTGCTAATAGTGATCCTTGACTTTAAATATTAGGAAATCCCTGGAGAGCTGCCAAGGAGAAGCTCCAAGGCGTGCTTGTGTTTGTAGATTCATTCATGGATATAAGGACATTCGTGTGTCCTGTTCAGCAGGAGTGCCAAAGTTAATGACTTCTAGCTCATTTAACAGAATGTAATCATTTCTGTAATATCTGTGTTTGATTTATGGAGCTCTGTTTGTAAGTATATATTTGTGTCTTTTGGGGTCTAAGGCACAAAGGGGCTGTTTGTAGTTTAAAAAAAATTATGGGTCATAAATTATAAGACTTATATGAAACAAAAAGAGTGGAAAATCTTTCTCAGGTTTTTCATTTTTAAATACTTTGAAATATTTCAGATTTTTCAAAACTCAGAAAGTAGTCTGTCTGTTTTTCATCCAAAGTATTTTGCTTCTCAGTGAAGAAAGACTAATGTCTGCATCTCAGTGATGGCAGTACCTATTTGATCCCTCCATACTCACAACCACTTAATTCATAATGTGTTTGTTTGCTATTAAAACAGAGCAGACACCAGCTTTTTAATTGTTTCTGAAGTTCATTTTAGATGCTTTTCTACTCCTACTTATTGCTCAGGTGTAGTTCAGCTCTATAATGATTATTGAAGACTGATGAGCTGTTTATGGAGCCACCAGTGGCTGATCTCACTGTCCTTCCCTTTTTACTCTGTACTCCTTTTTTGGGTGCCTGCCAGGGAAGGATCTGTGTTTCCTTTCTGTACATCTGGTGCTCTTGATAAGTAATAAGTGGGAGAAATCTTCAACATGAACTGCTGGCACAGGTAATGGAGAGGGGGGATGATTTTGAGGTTAAGTTATTTTAGAGAACATCCTTGGGGTCTGGAAGAGATCACTGACAGAGAAATGCAATATTTTATTGACGTTCCAAACGTGGTTGGTGTGAATTTGGGGATTTTTATTCTTCTCCCCCGCCAGTAATCTCAAGGACAATTAGGCAATTTCTGTGTACTTATGTAATGATTAAATTATTTTTTCGTGTCTTGTCAGACATGCAGGATTGTCCCTTCCAATGAAGAATGCAAACAGAAATTAAACCAGGAGTGGAGCAATAATGCAGCAGACTTGTGCAGAGCACTTGGGGCAGTGTTTGGGCTGGGGTCTTGGCTGTGTGACTGCTCCAGCTCTGGTTTATAACTCTGCAGATGTAGGGTTGTATTGAACATAAATTTTATTTTAATATTCTGTGATGGAGGTGCTTGGCTTGCTGTTGCCATGTAACTAGTGAGCTCCTGGGGCTTAGGAGCTCATTTGGCAGCAGAAGTCAGAACCTTATTGCATCAGAGCTGGTTGGCCTGAAAGTGCTGATTTTATCATTGCATTTTCTAGTTTACTGGCATTAGTAACTGTGTATTTATTTAGTATGTAAGCTTTAGGTAGTATGCTCACATTGAATGCAAAATTCTGGGTGTTTGGATTCTTCTAGCAGTCTTTTTTAAATAGCATAGAGTAGTATAGTTATAAATAACTTTGCTAAGACAATGTTGAAAATTTTGTTTTGCAACCTGCTGTGCTTATGCCAAAGTCTTGACCCTGCAGTGACTGAAGTCACAAATCAATTCATTGTTGACATTGATGTTTAGAAACTCTTGAGACAAAGAAGCAATTTAAAATGGGGGTTACATGTCCTAGAGAGAGCAGGATGTAGCATCTAATACTGAACATGATTGTGCAGATCTGACTGCAATTGCTGTCTCCTTATTTTAGCAAGTTCAGCTTTATTTGGGTATGGATTCTCAGTTCAGGTTCTTTCATGGAACCCTATGACCCTTTGTAAGCACAAGTATCTCACAGTATTTTAAGGTCTGTCTATTTCCTTGAAAATTTGATCCAGTAAAGAAATAAGTGTTGATGTGTTTTGGCTGAACTGGAAGGATGTTTGTGGGTGTCTGGATATGAAGTAGCAAATTTGGTTTGTTTTGGTTTTTTTTTTCCCCAAATAGTCGAGATTAATGTATTGTAGTTCTGGTTTTAAACAATAGCAAAATATAATAGGATTTAGTGTAAGAACCATAGGACCAACACCAAGCACCAACAATGTATAAGCAGTCTAAAAGATTTTTTTTTTTTTAAAGCAAATTGTGTATTAGAGAGCAGGTGAAAAGGAAAATTACTTGCAACATTGAGCTTGGAAATAGCAAATGCCATGATGGTGTATTCTGGCAGAATTATATGTAGAAAAGCATTTAGAAAATATTTCTTGAAGTATGAATCCTAATGTAGGACTTTAATTTTTACCTTCTATGCTGGGAGTTTAGCAGACTTGATAATACATCTTTCCATATATATTGAAAGGAAAAAAAAGTACTAAGTTTTAGAACACCTATTTGTGTGTAAATCCTTTAATACTATTATGTGAACATGTGATTTTAGCCTTTGGCCTCTTTCAGTACAAATTATGGTTAATACAGTTAATTTTAACACTCATAATCTTGTCACCCAGAACAGCCAGGAAGTGCATACACAGGAAAGATTCTTTGTCTCATGCATATTTCCAGCTCCCATTCCTAATAATATTGTGTTCAGTGTTCTGCAAGCCTGCAGGTTTGTATTTGTAGTACTCCCATATCAACCCCAGTTTGCCACTACTTACAGAGGGGATTCAAGTAGTAGAAGCTTCACCTGGCTTTTCTTCAGCATGCTGAAATTTTCAGCATGTTTCTCAGTACATCTATCTACAAATGAGCAGGAGAATTCATTCCATTGAGTAAAGTGTGAAAAACATCTCTGTTAATCATATCCTGTGGTTCAGTGAAAGCTTGGTCACAGGGAAATGTATTTATTCCAAATGGTCCCTCTGCATTCATAGCTGCTAACCAGAACTGGAGCATCAGAGACAAGGGCAAACCCTCTGGCATATTTGCTTCCAGCATTATACACAACTGTCAATTTCTAGCTGGAAAAATGACATCAGTGTGTGAATGTCTTGTCACAAAACTGAATCTGAATGGGTAAGAGCCTTGTAGAAATCCAGTTGGGGGGTTAATTTGTGTTTGTTGTTACTTTGGGTGCTAGATTTGTGCAGCAAAATGTTTTTGGCTTGGTACATATGGTTCTGCAGAAATACAGCTTCTCTCTCTCTTCCCCTTTCCTGTCTTTCCTCCTGGAGTTCTTGATGAGACCTGGTGGGTTTTTGGTCTTTTCCTAGCAGCAAGTGAAACCTGTGAGCTCCCAAACAGTTCTCTGAGCTTTATCTGTCTTCTAGATACAGAATGGAACAAGCTCAATCAAGTGCCAGGTGTCATTGATTGTGCTGTGCAAAAGTCTTGTATATGAGTAACACAGAAATTAAAAAAAGCATTTAGAGAGATGTGAGTCCATCATCTCATAACTTATGAGCCATTTGACTGAATAATTCCTTTGATCATTTGACAATCTGATTTTCAATTCCTGTTCAATTACCTACTGAATTAATGTAATACCCAAATATTTGTGTTGTTTTATCAGTAAAACAGTTTTGTGTGGATGGCAGCTATCTGTGAGAGAGGAATGCCTCTGAGAAGAATTCCTGGACAATATAAATGGAGTTTTAGGTGCTCATTGAGACTGAGCCATTTCTTGGCTGTTCCTATCAGCTGACTTGGGGCATGCCTCAGGCCCCAACCCTCTCTGTGTTTTTGTGCTGCTTGGTGAAAAGCAGAGGGGAGAATTGGAGGTTTTGCTGGTTTCTTTTTATTTTTTTCCTATTATTACCTTCCCTCAGGGGACTTTAGGCCATGTACTCCATTAATCATGAGCTGTTAGTGACAGCCTCACTGCCTTCCAAGGGGTTTGTGAAGAGCAGCTTGTTCTTGTTGGCTTTGCCAGGAACACGCTGCTGGATTAAGGAGGTCTTTCAAGTAGAATCCTTTCACATCAGTTGATGCAGCAATGCAGCTCAAACTCTGGTTTTTGTGAAAATACCCTGGTTAATTTTGAACAAACAGCACAGAGAGTAGCAAACAGTCAGACTCCAGGGGTACTGCCTGTTGTGTGATGGTGTTACTGACACAACTGCGTGTGTGAAACCATTGGCTAAACTTGATTCCCTCTCTGATCTGCAGCATTATACCATGCCTCTCTTGTGCTGCATGAGGCAGCTTTTGAGTAGGATGCTTCAGGTTTTTCCTCTCCTTGGAACCACCTGGAGAATGAACAAGGATTTGTTCAATACAGGTTGCAGATTTTGCAGCACAGTAAGAATATTAGCTGTTTATTTTGCCATTGCTGTGTTAATAAAGTGAGTGATTCATTATCTAAATGGGATTGAGGTACAGGTGACTCTAGTGGCAATTATTACATATTTTAATATACATTTATGGCCTATATTTTCTCTAGCTACCCTAGAGGAGCAAAAGAGCAGAAGTGCTGTGCTGAACCTTGTGCTCCCAGCCTTAGGGTTAGCATTTTTACAATCAGGAGGCATTTTTTGTTTAAAGGTCTTTTTAAAGTATTTGTTTATCATGTTCCTGGTGATAACCTTTCAGACTCAATATGGTGACAATAATACTGAATTTCTCACTTAAAAATGAGTTGACTTTAGAAAAAAGGAAGAAAACAAATTTCTCTGGCCTGTGCACCTGATAGTAGTTACTAAATATTTCTAAATGCCTTATTTTGTATTCACAGTGAGATCTTCCTGTAAAGCTCTCTTCACTGCTGTAATGTAAATATATTTTAAAAAAATGGAAGGGTCTTTTATTATCTGTCTCTGCAACACAATATACAGAAAGCTCCCTCTGACAAAAGAGAATTGTCAATCCCTCTAGAGAGCCTAAAGCAAGTAAGCCCAAGCCAAAAAATATTATTAGACATGCCTGCATGACAAAAATCAATAAAATACAATCTCTTGTGGTTTAATATGAAAATAAACACAAAGAAGTGGCTTTCAGGAAGAATATTGAGCTGCAGGTGTAAAATTGAAGCTGTCAGGGGAAGACTGAAAGCAGAGGATGTTGTCCAGTTCACTGTAGGACATAGTTCAGAACTGAAGCCAGGGATAATAGTGTTGGAGGGTAAGCTGGCCATGTCTGAAAACCAGAATTCAGTGTGAGAGTGAGATGAAAAAGCACTCTCCTGATGGCTGCCAAGTTTTGAGACACATTGTTAAAGCATTGGATTAATTCATGGTTATCTGTAATTGGTTCAAATACTGTGAATAATGAAAGTAATTAAAGGTATGGTTCTGTTTGGCTAATTTCTCCTCTATTGAATTTTATTATTCTCTCTCATACTTAACTGTAGGTACTATTGGGTATTCAGGGTACTTTGATATTTGTGTTGTGCACTGCTGTCAGCAGGGCAGGTACTCTGAAGCTGTTTGAGTGTACACTCTATATTTTCCAGGAAATTTTAAAATCTCTTTTAAAAATATGGGAATTATTAAATTCCTGACATGTAATCTCCTCCCAGATTCTTGCAACTGGAAAACACATGCCTGTTTTCTCCTCTGCCCTAAGTAATGATGTTGGTTCAATACCTTGTTGGCTTTTTCATGAGAGTGTGTGAGATTTCCATGTCTATATGGGTCTGGCTTACAAAGCATTTAGATTTAAGTACTTGTTCAAGAAATTTTATTATACTTGGAAGCAAATACCTATTCTTACCCCCATCCTGACTCTCAAGAGCAGTACTAAATATATTATTGCTCATGAAACTGATAGCAACAGAGGTCTTTCTGTACCCAGAGTTGCTTTTCTGCCCTGCACATTCAAAATCCTTTGCCAAGGGAGCTCCTGAAAAGATATCTGTTAATTACATTCATTTAGTTACTTGTCATTTGAAACTCTGCCTAGTGGCAACAGCAATAGTGGAAGGAAAATTTGTGTGAGTGTTCTGTGATAAAGCAGTGAGTTCTCAAGTGTCTGTGTGAGTAGACACAAGTGAAAATGAACGTGTCACCTGTGTGACTGTCAACCCCTCTTACTGTTGGAAGGGGACTAAGTCATTCCTTTGAAGCTTCCCATTGGCATGCCTGCTCTGCCTTCTCTGGTTTTGTCACTTAAATGACACAGATGGCTGACTAACTTCTTGCANGTCATTCCTTTGAAGCTTCCCTTTGGCATTCCTCTGCCTTCTCTGGTTTTGTCACTTAAATGACACAGATGGCTGACTAACTTCTTGCAATCAGTCGAGTTTGTTCTGAGAGTTAGCTCTTTACATCTTTGAACAAATCCCACTTGAAGGTGTACTGTGTGTTTGTTTGCAGATGTGTTTCTCTAAGACCTTGAGATCTGCCATTACTTTTGAGTAGTCAGAGAGGCATCAGTCTAGTCAGCAATACAAATCATTGGTGCTTGTTGATGAGTTTTCCTTATTAACGTTTCTCAAAGGCAAGGGTGACTGAAATTTATGGCATCAGTCAGCCACATGAGGTGGGGATGCCATAAATGGTGCCAGGTGTCCCTGAGATGAGCTCATGTGCAACAAGCAAATCAAATCTTGTTAGGGAGAGCTGTAGAAACTGCCGTGGCAGTCGCCTTGTCTGAGCCAGTTGCTGTTGCATGAATCAGATGCTGTTGGGACTGGTGAGCTGCAGCCAGTGGCATGAGCAGGGATGTGGTGCTGAGCTGCGGCAAGGCTGTGTGCAGCTGTGGGGAAGGCAGGGCTTGATGCACAGCCCTGTTACAGCCTTGAGCTTGCTGGAAATCCCAGCAGGAAGGTCATGAATCAAATCCCAAATGGCTTTTGAAAGAAAAATAAACCACACAGGCATCTCCAGAAAACAACTTGATAACCTTTTTGAGAAGTGGGATTTGAGTCTTACCTTTATAAGGACTGATTAATGTGTTGAACTTGGAAGACACAACCTCTCAAAGCCAGCAGATGTTGCTATTTCTCTAAAGAACTAACCAAGACTTGAGACTACATGAAGGGAGATTAATGTTTAGTTGGCAAAACCATGACCTGAGAGCACAGAGAACAGGTATCAAAGTTGTCCATTTGATCTCTAGGTGGGCACATATCCTTGTCTTAGAGGATGGCCTGCCATGCCAGGCTGGTATTTTTCCCCCAGAGACTTTGGGACAAGGGATAGACAAACAAGGGAGCCAAATCAAGGCTGCAAAGACAGCACGGTAGGAATTGTTCATGCTTATTTTCCAAGCACATCTACAACTCAAATTTAGTTGTTTTTCTTTGGTTTTGACTGGTTTACCTCTGAGGCAGTTATATCCTTTGGTTGATGTATGCTCTTCTGCACTATCTTATTCTGCCTTTTTGCAGTCTGCGTATGAAACTTAAAATATTTTCTTTGCCATTTGGGCCAGTTTTTGTCTGGCTGTCCTTCACTGGTAATCCTGAGAGTTGTACAAGTATTGGTTTCTATTTAGAAAGATGCCCTGGCTATATTAGCTTCTGATTTTCATAAAAAATTAAAATCCCCAAGCTGCTTAATTTTACAGAAATATGCAAGGTTTACATGAACTTTGTTCCATCCCATTGCTCATTTTCATAAATATTCTGTATTTAAATGTTATTGTACTGCTTATAATGGACCAAACAATGAAATAATTTGTCAAATATTGTGTAGACTCTTGTTTATGGATCTAATTTGGTATGCTGTTATTGCTTCAAGGAAGATACTCCTGTAGTGCAAGGTAATCTCTTTGGCTGCAGTTAATTTGCTTTTTCTCAATAACAGGAAACTAAAACTTAAAAATGACATTGATGAAGAACAGCCTCCACATCTCACCATAGCTCCAAACCTGCAGATTAAGTCTAGGTCATCTTTTTGGTTTAAAGGAGAACTCTCAAACCCTTTTGATATTTACAAATGATTATTTGGTGGTCAGGTAGGCATGAATGAAAGTGAGAAATCTTTGGTGTTTAATCCTATTTGGTCATAAACCTTCGGCATGGAGCAAAAAGGATAGACAGCAGAAAGAAAACAATGTTCTCATGTATGTGGGGTAAAGCAGCTCCTTTGGGGAGAAAAGGCTGTGCTTGAAGGGATTAGAAACCAAATTGTGGCATAAATTGTGTGCAGAAAATTCCAGGGGGCAAAAGCCACCAAGAACTCCAACCCCCAGAACTCAGTGTGTTGCTGCAATCTCTTGCATTTGTCAGAAGGGAAGCATTTGCCAACCAATTTATTTAAGGTTTTTCAGAGTATTTTTGCCCAAGGAAGGAGGGAGATGCTCTTTTCCTTGGGTGTGTTTGAGACCCAGGCCCTGGTGCCTGGAGCAGCAAGGAGAGAAAAAAAGAGAGAAAACAAGAGAGAGCTGATTGCCAGCAGGGATGAGCCTAGAGCAGCTCCCTGGCTCTCAGAAACACTCTGGAGACCTTGGCAGTGTGGTTTGCTCCCCTCAGGGACAGTGAAGGGCACTGGGGACCCTCTGCAGGGACCCTTTGTGCAGGAGGAAGGCTGCTTACATCCTTTTGCCTGTTCCTATTTCCTGGTCATTTGAGTTCTCCTCAGTTCAGCAGGTTATTTACCCTTGTTTGCTATAATAAATAGTGACTTTTGCTGCTGCTGTTCAGCCTTCTCCAGGGAGTTCACTCCATTAGAAGGGTGATATGGATCCACCTCAGTTTTGGCTAATCCTTGGATTATTTGCTGCCTCTCGAGAATATCAAATCCCTCTCCCTTCCTCCTGCAATCCTCCCCAGATGGTGGGGAGGATTGCAGGTGGCCCAGTGGAGTAAGGAAAATAATTAGATAGGTCATGCAGGAATGGAGGGAAGCAGAGTGTTGGAACAGAGACAAGATGGGAAGCTGGGAATTGGGGAAAAAAATGTTGGGAGGGATGGAAAAATTAAAGAGAAAGTATTAGAGATGGAAGAGGAATAGTAGGTGACAAGCTGAATATCCAGAAAATAATTACCTGGATATTCCCCTCTCCCTGATCAATGGATAATGGAAAAGAGTTACTTTAATCCTTCTGTCCTCTGAGGGTGAGACCTACCTGCAGCATATGGGTTTGGGGAGCAAGTTTAGAGGTTTCTCCACCCAACTTCAAATAGTTTGAGCTCTAGCAGCTGAAAATGTGACTTAGATTTATTTGTTATTTTGTTGGTTTTGGTTTTAGTGGATAGTATAGCAAATTATTTTTCTTTGATCTCCATTTGATTTTTTTCAGGATTTATAAAGCAGCCTTTAGTCTATTGTGTGTTAACTTTTTAGCTTTGCCTACTGCTTTCTTATACAATTGTGTAGAAAAGGTAATTTACTTGAGACAAAATATAAATAACAGTATAGAATTGTGGTGGTTTGGTTCAGGTTTTTCTTTCCCACCTTGACAAACCCCTAAATACTTGGTGCAAGTTGCTAGTTAAAAACACAGCTTCTGCCTAGTTTCTCTAGACTCTGGGAATCTTCATACATATTGAGAAATTGAAGCTTAAGTTACTTTGTTAAAACTTCACACACTAAAAGTAGGAGTTTTTTCTTTCATTCCTCCCTGCAAAATGAAGTCAGGTGCAGCCACAGTGGGTGCAAAACTGTGCCACATTCTTCTCTTTGATTTTTCTCATCTGAGAAGAAGACAGGTTTCTGGTACAAAGGATCAAAAGTCAGACCTACTTTTTGAAAAATGAGAAAATTCAGAGTTGTTAAAGGAACATGAGAATTAAAGATAACTGACTTTTTAATTTTAATAGTTATAATTTCCTTAATTTTCTTTTTACTCCCTTTCCCCCTCAGTTAAATATATCAAAACATTGAAGTAAAAAGAGAATTTGAGATGAAAGTTCAAACATGACTCCATCAATGTCTGCTCTGTTTATCTTTAAAAAGTCTTTTACTTTATTGTAGGCACTAAAACAGACTGTACCAGCCAAAACCAATCAAGTGTTTCAATCCTGTCGATTTTTGCTTGATGGAACTTTTTTTCATGTTGAGGGAGCTTGGAACTTGGAATTCCATGTTTCACAGGTGACAAGCCTACGTGGCTGTATTGTGTGGTATTTTACTTTGGTCCACTATATGTTGAAATATCATCTGCAAAGTATGGTACAAGAGTTTTCAATAACATATTCTGTTCTGCTGTGCCATCAAAGCCCTGAACTGAATTAAATCCAGCAGGTCTCCAAGAAGACATAAAGTCAGATTTCAATAGAAATTAAAGGACACCCTTCAAATGCTGTCTGTTTTTCATAAAGGTTCTGAAATGAGAGTGCACCCATCCCAGGCAGAGCATTTCATGGCATTGGAGCCTTCATTTTCACTGTTGTTTTCCAAAAGGCCATTCTCCACATTTGCCTCTTTCTCTGGGGCTCAGTAGTTTAAAGACTGAAGTATGGTTTCACTTCAAAGGGTTTGTTTCCATATAGATGTTGTTAGGTATGTGCTGTTCCCAGAATCTTAAGGTCAGAGTTGTATGTAAGATAGAATAGGTGGCAAAAAAGGGTCACTTGCTGTTCTGCCATCTGCCCTCACCAGCATCAAATGCCTGCCAAAAACCAATCTCCTGCCTGGAATGTGGGAGAAGAAGAGGAACCCATTCAGCTTTTAAAAGTTTTCTAGAAAACATGTACTGGTACAAAGCACCTTCCACTTGATAGCTGAACCTAAAACTGTCTAAATTGGATTGTACTAACTCACAAATACTCCGTTGTGGCAGGCAAGTATTGTTTCTTACAGATAATATTGTTGAGACAGACAAATAACCTGCCTCTAAGTAATACTAGACTCTTTATTTATTGTAAAGAAATTAGGGAGTAAATTGGAAATGACTGCCTCTCTCTACAATAGCTACTGCCTAGCAACAATTGCCAGGTAGGAAGGATAAAACATTGTTAACCCATTGTTAAAAAGTTTCATGTCTAACAGCCATCAAGTGTGCTGATATGCAGTCTTGAAGTCTCTCTGTACTGTCTTCAAATTTTTGGGGTCCATTTTGTGGGTCTAAGCACAGTCCCAGCCTTGCCCATGGCACATGTATGCGTGTGTGCACACTCCTATGGATATAATAAAATTTGGATTGCAGTGATGCAGTGAGTAGTTTTAGTAGAGAGATGCTTCTGCTGTCAGAATAAAAATTAGAAATCTTGCACACTACATACAGAAGATGCTCAGGAAATCGTTCAAGCCCTCTCTTCCTGTCAGGCTGGGGGACATGCCTCTTAATTTCCCCTGACAGCAAATACATCACCTCATCAGCTGCCCTAGAAAATGACAAAATATCCCTGCCAAAAAAGACGGTCTGCCAAATGCTTCCATTGCCAGTGCAGGAAGTGGGACAGGGTAGGGAGGAGGGTGCTTCAGGAATTCCATTGGAAGGAGGATAATTCACCTTGCTCCCTGCTGAGTTGCACTGTCTGCCCTTGCTTTGTCACAGAATGTTCCTCTCATAGGCAAGGTGAGACCCTTGCAGAATTAATTTGAGCCAGAGGGTACACAAACATTTAATTCTGGAATGATAATTTATACTCCTGAATCTGGAGTGTGGGAAATTCCCTTATAGTGTTTGAGGCAAGGGAAACATCTTGGTGCAAAATCCTCACCTGCAGGATCTCTTACATATTTCAGTGCCAGAAGAAATGCTGCTCAGTCACATACTGCACTGTGTGCATTAACCTGTAACAGTGATTATCTCCACTGAACTTACTGAGCAGTTTCATCAAGGGGCTGTGGCACCACTAATAGCAAAATTGGAATTTATTGAAATATTTGCTACTGCACTTTGGCTTCAATGAGTAAGGTATTTAAATAAACCTCAAAATCCTCACACAATTATGATCAGAGCCTGTATATCAAATAGTACATTAGGACATAGGGTTTTTATAGATAGTTATTATAGCATTTATCATTACTGCAGTGTATTTGTGCTGCTGATCTTTTTAAAATTCATTTTTATGAACCAAAATTATGATAATGTTTTATTGTCATGCTGTGTATTTGTGGGGCTCTTGCACCGACATATTCTTTCCTGCGTTAAAGTAATAAGTCAGATTGTTGAACATCAGTGGGAGGTGTGTGTATATCTAAGTATGTATAAGGTGTTGTAAGCACACTATTTCTGGTAAATATCCTAAAATGTGTTTTCTTGTACATATAGTACAAAGGACTCCTTCCTATGACACTGAAATTTCAGTCACATAAGAGCACTGCATAATTCACCTCACTGAAGGATGTGTCTGGTTCTTATGTTGCAAAGATGATTTTCAAGCTGCCAAGTGGGTGGGAGCTGGTGCTGTCATGACTGGCTAGCCTGAAACTCAAGCCTGCAGAGTTTGAATGTCTCTTTCTCATTTTGGTGGGCATTGGAGTGTGGGCATGTAGTGGAGTAGAACCCATTGAAATAACCCAGCTGCTGAAGTGATGATGAAATTTGTGGCTGGAGCATTTGGTGTTGTGTAGATGGGTGGTCATTTGCTGTGTGATGGAAATGGTCTTTGTGCTTTATTTGTGAGCTAACCATCTGCCAATGATTTGGCTAAAATGGGAGCCAAGGGACCACTGGGAAACTGTGGGACACAAATGTTCCAGCAGGCCTGAGGTTTGTCTGACTTCTGCATGTGGCCCCATCGAGATGCTGTCTGCAGTAATTGATTAGTCCTTTATAACACACCTCTGCAGGATGATCAATCCTGCCAAGTGCCATCTCTGTATAAATAGGTAGATTTTATACACATACTGGCATATTGCAAACATAGCAACTTTACATGGGTACCTCAGGTAGTATGGCACATTGACATTCTGTTGGCTTTTATTGCTTACAAATACTCAGATCCCCACTTCTTGACCAGCAATACGTAATTGGGACAGATACAGGTACGTGTTATGACTTTGAACATTGCAGAGCAGAGTTTACTAGCTGAGACCTTTGTCTCATTTATTGAATTAATTACTGCAGTAATGGACTTTGGTTTGGTTTCAGGATGTGTGCATGGTAGTGATTTGGGAGTTAAGAAATGTTAAAACAATGTGAGTAGCCACTTTTGTTTGAAAGTTCAACAAAACACGTGGGCTTTATAAAATAAAACTGGTTTTCTTCTAAGATACATCCAGAAAGCTTAGGAAAATAACTTGCTCTTCCCAAAGTTATGGAGAATTACTCCCCAAATTCCTGTCAGATGGAACTTAATTTGGATAAAGAAATCACTCCTGATTTTAGCTGTAACACCTCGCTTTGACTCCACAGTGTAGGTCTGAGGATGCTGTAGCAGTGGGTTCATTGTGGAAATTGGTTTTGAATAGACACTATTTAACAATTCTATAGTGAAAGTATTTATTAGCAAGTAAATATAAAAACAATCTCTTTGTGGCCAGGAGGGGATTGTGGTGGTAGTTCTTTTACCTTGCTTATTCCTGGTAGTGATGTGATGCAGTGCTGTTTAATAAAACATAATTTCTGCAGATGTGGGATTTTGAAATCCTTGCAAGCATTAGCACTGCTAATTGTGTATAAGTGGAGAAGTGAGTAGTGCAGTGAAAATAATTCCCCAGGATGTTACTACCCAGTGCTCTTTTGCTGTCTGCTGTTGGCCCTGCCAAGATGGAGAAGCAGGCACACTGAGGAGAATATGGCTGGAGAAGTCTGAGGAACGTAATTGGGACAGATTGATGGAGAGCTGACATCTCTTCCTTCTCCTCTGGTGCCCCACATCACTTTTGTCATTTTAAGATGTCTAGACATTTCTTCAAAGCTGTTGAAGTTAGAGCTGAACCAGAGAGTGGCAATAAATGACTTGTATTGCAGAATTCCTCTGTATTTATGAGATGTTTGCATTTGATGTTAATGATGGAGCTCCTCATTTAAATCAGTGTATGTCTGCTCCCTGTAACCAGCCCTAAATTCTCTACAGTCCTGCATGTGCTGGTAGCCTAGAGAATGGTGCATCTTTGTTATTGGTTCAATACCACCAAACAACCTGAGGAATTAATGCAGGAAGCACTTTTACACAGGGATTTCACCTGCAAAACAACTCCAGCAGTGCCAGTGGGAGGTTGCATTTTTCTGTCTCATGATGTGAGTGCTGGGGAGAAAATGGGTTTGATTTACCTTCAAGTGCACACACAAATTATGGGGAGAGGCCCTGCCTTCTCCTGCATTGTTCCCTCAGACCAAGGTCAGTGGTACTTGTTACCAGCTCTTGAGTCTGTGTGTTTTCCAGAGATGGCTGGCTTTAATTCGTTGAAGCATTTGATTTATTGGTATACAAAAAGGGGAGGCAGTTCCCTTCCTCCCTTCTCCCATAGGATGGAAAAAGAAATGAGGAGATAACTCTGGAACAGCTCTCTGGAAGAACTAAAAGTAGAGATCTGCACATTTTCCTTTAGCAGTTGTGCCACTGCCTCGCTCTCATTTTCACTGTGATAAAGCAGGATTTTGCCTGCACGTGTGAATTCTGTTCAGAAATCGAAGCTGTCAGCTTTTGCCTTGGACACACATTTGAATGGCATTGAGCTGCAGCTGAGTCACAGGAAATGGAAGCTCAGGGTACAACAAAAGCTTCTGGTCAGGCATTGGCTGGAGCCCAGCAATGCATCTCCCAGAGCATGACTTCAGTGGTAGCTCTTAGAGCCAATGACCTTACATTTATGGTAGAATATAAGTGAAACCAAACAAATTACACTACCATACAGTTAAGAGACTAAATGCAGTCTTTTACGATACACTTCCCTGCAGATATTGTTCTTACTTCTTATTTGATACCATCACATCACACTTGGATTGCATATTTGTAATATTTGTGGGCAGATAGTGACAGTCCAATTCCTAAATTTTCTTTTGGTCCCTCTCTGATGACAGAATGAATTGTTATCTTGGCAATACCACAGAGCAGATCCCATGACCTCAGTAGAAATGTATAAGGTGATTTTTACTAATAGCATGTAGTGTAGCTCATGAATATTTGGCAATTTCTTCGTCCTGGTTGCTTTGTAGTTTAAACAGAATTTTCTCCTTCGAGCTTATCACTGCTGATGCTGATTCCTCCTTTCCTGACTTGCAGGTTGCCACTTTGGAATTCCCTCCCAAGAAGCTCTTTGGAAACAAGGATGAGCGGGTGATTGCGGAGCGCCGGTGTCACTTGGAGGTAACAGCAGCTCCCTCAGCTTCTGCTGGGGGTTTGGGTGGAGAGCTCCAGGCTTGGCCAGCAGAAGCCATTCCCCCATCATCAACACTAAATAGCCTGGTTTGTAAATAACCAGTTACTTGCTGCCTCATTTAACACAAGTGATGGTAGCAGTACATTGCAAGGTGGGGAAACATCTTAAAAAATTAATTACTTGTAGTCTAGAGAAAAGAAAAGGAACTCTGAGATGATCACAGGACATAAGACTTATGTAAGGGAGAAAGGTGGTGGGTGAGTTGAGTGTTCACTGTAGATAGCTGGTCTCTGTGCAAGACAAGGTTAAAAAAATGTACTGCTACTTTAAATGCAGTCTGTTAGTTGGAGATTTACCATTTTATCACGGTATATCCAAATATCTCATGACAAAAGTAAAGAAACATTTAGGTATCTTTGAGTTTTATTTTGTAACCCAGCTTTGTGAACATATTATTTTCCTTTCAATTAATTTTAAAAATTAATTTTATTGTAGACGAGGTTATTGAGTTTGAGGGTTGGAGTTATTTTGGTACTTTTACAGTGCTGTGTGGATAGCCTGATTTTGGACTCCTATCCCACATTAGGTCTTTATGTTTCTGTGTTAATGCATATTTTACTGCAGCCCAGAGGCAGCAGGTGAGGTTTTGGGTAAGAAGAAAAGGCATGATCAAAGACTGAACAGCACCTTGCAACTGTATTGTAGTGACATGTATGGGGATTACTTGATCATGCAAGTCATTAAGAATTATATTCTTTGTAGAGCTAAAATAGCATTAGGTAGAGCTTTTAGAGAAATTAATGTAAAAATAGATTGCTTACAACTGGAATCTTTTCTTGAGTGGTTTGAATTTTTTCTATGTGCTTCACCTTTTCTTTGATCTACCAACAAGGCATCCTCCCGTTGATTTCTGATGTGAGGCTGTCTTACATGAAGCACAAAATGATTTTTTTTGTTTCATGTCCTCGATAGATAGCATAACAGCATGCCCATATTCCAGTCTAGTACTCAATTTGCACATTTTTGTACCAGTAAAAGGTTTAATCCTTTAATCTTTCTGACCTTTCATTGGTTTGCTAACAGATTTTATTGTAATGATTCCAATGTTAAAACTGCTGTATTGTGATGCTTTGATCACGGCCGTGTAGTACTTACAGCTCTATAGCCAGATTTTAATTTAAAATCAGTGTGTCTATTTTAACTAAATTAGGTCATTGCAACTTTATTACCTATGTATTTTGCAGGCATAAGAATATGTGAATATTCTTATATATGGCAACTGTTCACATGAATGTTTTGCTATTGGTCATCCTGCTCTGTAGTCCTGACAACTCACTGAAGATCCCCTGTGGCTCAGGGCAAGTTAGATAAAGAGGATGAGGAGCCAGGCAAATTTCACTATCCTTGCCATGAGCAATTTGATGCAACAAGCTGATCAAAACCTCCTGATGTCTAGTCTCTAATCATGGTATTTTCTTTTCTTTTCACTGCATATTTTGCTGTGGCTTTGACAGTAGCTGCAGAGCTCACAAGGCTGCAGCCTCCTTGGTGAGAGAAGCTTGGTTGGGTGTTCCACTTGCTTAGTCAAGAGCTAGTGGCTAATTCAACATTTTTAGTAAAGGCAAAGCACAGACAGCAGACTAGCACAAATACATATTTTTATTCAGCATCAGAGCTAATTTTATTGACTAAAAATAAGTGATGGCCTGAAATACCAGTCCAGTAAGTGTTCTGAACAAATACTCTGTAATGTAAGATTATTACTGGAGCAGTTGTCCTCGTGGTGATGATAGTGGAAGAGCAGAGCAATTTCTTTTTTTCACATTAGGTGTTCATGCATCTTAAATAGGCTGGAACTCTATCATTTTTCCTGAACTCTTTGCATTGAAATAGCTTTGGGTAGCTCAGTGCTTCCCACAGGTTGTCTCTTAGCAACTGCAGTTCCTTGTGTCTAATTAGATTTGTCCCTTTGCAAGGCAGTTTAGGAAGAAATTAGTTTTTCTATACATCATCTCTCAGATTCTTGCCACAATAGAAGTACTGAGAAGAGCAGTGGGGGTTTTGGTACCTTTCCAGGCAACTGAAATCAGAGGGCTGGGTGTTGTGGAGTTTGCTTTGTTTGAAGATTGAGATGTAATGTTACCCACTGGAGCCTGGGTTTAGAAGTGGCCATATTTAATCATAATGGAGGTGAAATTACTTGGAGTAAAAGAATCCAGAGAGCCCAAATTATAAGGATTGTGATTTTTTAAATCACAGTAAATTCAAGGTTTGTGTGTAACATTAAGTTGTTTTATTTATCGTAGCTGGTACAAATGCTGACTAAGAGAAAGCTTCACAATGCCTTGTTTGTAGAAAAGCACATTACATGAAATAATGAAACCTGAGAACTCGACTTTGATCTCCATCATGTTATGTTGTTGCACTGTAAACACTTTTGCATTGGCCTTTGTTGGTATAATAGCAAGACTTTTGAACTGCATTTGACATTACCATAAAACTTTGGAAAATAATGTGCATGTTTTTTACCTATACATCTCAAGAGAAAATATCTAAATTATATTTTAAATTATCTACCCAAAATACCCCATTGCAATGTATTAATTTAGCTTTTTATCAGGGACCTGTTGCAGGGCAAAACTCTAAATTAATTGTTTTGCAGTTGAAAGACTGTGATTTCACTTCAGAGCTAACCTTGCTTGATTAAATGCTCCTTAAATGAAGCAGCCAAGATTCTCTTGAGTAAAGTTAATGAACAGAAGTTAGTGTCTATCTATCCTTTCATGCAAACAGAAATCAGTAGGTAAGAGCATAGGATCCTTTCTTCAAGTGAATTCAGATGATGTATATTCATTTCTTCATCTTTTTTAAGGACAAGCTTTGTAAAGGAGGCACTTGCCACAAGAAGTACTTGAGTCAGTGAATGTATCTATTCCTGTTTTAACTGCAAAGTATCTTCTATTCTTTGATGAGTTGCTAGGTCTGTAAATGACACTAAAAAGAAATTTTCCTGAAATCCCAGATTCTACCCAGATTCTACAAGAGTATCCTTTCTGTATCGTATCATCCCCTTGACTATTCTTTTTTCTTCTGCTGAGACTCGTGCTTTGCTGTAGAAATGAAGATTATTTTTAGCCCAGTTCTCCCATTGTGCAGCCAGAGAAACTGGGGAGGACTCTAAGCTGACAGAGTAGATTGAGCTGTGTCTCTTGACTCTTTGGTCAGAAGCCTTGTGTTTGTGGACCCACTAGACTCTCTTTCCTGCCCTTGCTGTCACCAGTGTGTTTAGGAAAAATCTACTGTTATGCCAGCAAAATCCAGACTGTTTGTTGCTTAAAGGAAAACAGAAACTTTCCCAAGCCTCAGTCTGTCTCCCTGCCTGTGTTCCCTGTTTCCTCTTCCTCATTCCCAGGGCTGCATTTCCTCAGGCTTGTTTGCAGACAGCAAAGGGAGAAAAAAGCCAAGTTCTTGGTGGGTTTTTAGGGCTCAGCAGTTGGCTGGAGTGTGGTGCTGGTCACACCAAGGGTGTGGGTTCCATCCCCAGACTGGCCATCCCTTTAGGAGCTGGACTCAAGCCCTGTGGGTCCCTTCCAGCTCAGAGTATCCTGTGCTCTGTGATCTGGAAATAAAGCTCAGCAGGCAGCAGGAGTCCTGCATTGTCTTTTGCTGCCACTTACAGAGCTCAGAGAATGGAAGTTTACAGTGTGGTAGTGTGAGCCTGTGTCAAGTGCTGTAGAAGCATTCCTGGCATTGCCTCTGCTCTTCTTTTGCCTTGGCACTTTGAACTCTTTAAAAGATAGACATGCTTAATTTATTTAGAATTAACAGTATAATTGTCCTTAACCTCCTCACTTCCTGATGTCTGCCAGTGAGGACTTCGATGATGGGTGTTAATGTGAGAGGCAGAAATAAATCTTGAATGAGCTGTATAATTCAATTTTGCTGTACAATCTGTAGAACTGTCTGGGGAAAGTATTGTAGATATTGAACTGGCTGAAATACTGCTGTTACCTTCAGCCAAAATTAACCTTCCAAAATTGGATTAACTTAGAAGTCAAATCCTTTGTTTAGTTTTAGTTTGTATTTTCACTTGAGTTCATTTGGAGGTGATGATTTCTAGGGGCTTTTCTCTCAATAAGGCTCTAAATTCAGCTGTGCTTTGTTTCCTCTTTAAAAGTAACATTATTCTGAGATGGCTCCAGGAATATGGCTCTTCAGGAAAAGGTGAAATAATGGAAATAGCATCTTTTTCTTGAACTTGGATTAATTCTTGTTATTTAAGTGTCTTACTAGTTTTTGAATGAACACTTTGATGGAAGCCAGCAATAGAAACGTCTGAGAAGGAAAAATCCCTCGAAATATTTGCCAACAAATCTGAGCAAACAGAATGCTTGAATCTGCCTCAGACCTTGAGGTTTTCCTCAAAGTCATGAGGGCACAAACATCTTACTGAGACTTTAGATTATTCATCACCTGAATATTCACTATGAACTTCATTAGTACTCCCCACAAGTGTTTGTTTCACTGTCCCATTCCTGAATGTATTTAACTGGGAGAACCTATGCTAGTTGTAGGTGAATTGATGCTTATACTGCAAAAATCCTATCAAGTGGGGTTAGAGTTACCAATTCTGTTTGATTTTTTTTTTTCCTGACTGTCACTAGTCACAAAGACCTTTCAAAGCCACAGTGTGCACATTTGTTCAAAGTGATTTACTAAAAGGAAATTATTAGACACAGGCATCAGCTTACAGCATCCCTAAGAGCAAAGCTTTCCAAAAGGAGCCTTATGCAGCTGCTCACAGCCTTGCTCTGAAGAATGAATGTTTGCCTCTGACAGTAAATACTGTTCCTAGCAGGATCTAGGTAAGATGGGCTTGAGAACACATTCAGAATGCATCTGGCACTTACTGGAAAATAAAAGGAAGCTCTTCTGTTTTTTCACAGGTATGAATGCACAGCAGTAGCACTGCTGGTGCAAGAGCAAACAGCTGCAAATGTTGATACTTGGTAATCCCAGAGAGGATTGTTTGGTGCCCATAGTCTGAACTACAGAATGCACTGTCCTGGAGTGATGGCTTTAATTCCCACTAGAGGAACAGGGTGCAGTGGGAAGGAAAGAGAGCAGATGCATCCACAAAGACAGGAGAAGTGTGGGTGGGTGGGCTGTATTGTAAATATCAGTTTTATGAAATCCAAGTGCCTTCCATAACCTCTGGTAACCACCAAAAAGTTTAAGAACAAGGATAACTGCAGCTGAGCAGCAGCACTGAGGTGTTGCTGGCAGCCAGTCAGGCTTTGCAGTTAGCCATGGAAGGGCTGAGCTCCCATGGCAGTTCCCATCCATCACTGCACTGCTTAGGCAGCCCAAGGCACGAGGCTTTCCTGGCTTCAGCCTTCACAGAGGAGTTGTGGCAGTTCTCAGCAGCAAAGTATTTAATCTTTTTTTGGGTGGTTCTGTTTCTTATGTGAGAGCATGTTGGCTTCAAAAAATGAGTGAATAAAATTAATTTTACTTATTGGTTACGGTCCCTAGATACAAAGAAGCAAAACTTTGCATAGGTCAGCTGTTGATCCCCTACCAATAAAATGTTACTTTGATTAAATTCTGTAGACTTCAGCTTGCCCACAACAGTGCAAGACATCATTCTTGTAATAGACATGCATGATAAGAATAGTCATTGGAAATAGCCTGAGGTTCTGTTCTGGATGAGTTGATTTTAAGCTCTAGTTTGACATGCTACTGGATGCAAAAGCAATGGGAGGTGGTGCTCATTTGCTTGGGCTCTCAGCCTGATTCAGTCTGGTTTGGAGCCTTGCTCTGCAGAGTTTACTAGAGGTAACTTGGCATAATACACATAGCTCTTTAGAAACATTGTGGTGTTACTTTCTTTAGGTGTAGAGCTTCAGGTCCCTATGTCAAAAATGATCTTCTGTGATCAAATATTTAACTCCGTTTCAGCCAAAGAATTAAATAACGTGCAATTTAAAGGCCTTTTTATTTTTCCCTTTCCTTTTTAGATATTTCAGAGTACCAGAAAATAAGGAGGTATGTTTATAATGATTTAGCAAGTTCAGAAAATGGAACAGCATATAGTTTGAGCTCTGGTTTAGCTCCACATCCTAACGTGTTTTGCTGTCAGCACAGAATAAGTTTCCCAGTGTACTCCTACAAATCAAGTTTTGAACCTTCATGGCCATCTCCACCAATGGCTCTGCCCATTCACGTGTGGGCAGGTGAATGAAAGGAGTGCTCAGCCAAGGGCTCTGGGTTGGATTTGGTAGGATTTGGTAGTAGCCCTGTCCAAGGCCAGTGTCTCAGCCATCCTCCAGTTTGGGATTACCCCAGAGGAGGCAGAGGGTGCTGCACATCCAGTGCTTTGGTGGTGCTTGCCATGCCCACTCCAGCAGATGTCACTGCTGGCCCAGGGATGTGTGCCACGTTCAGCCCTGTAGTTCTTTCTAAATAAATTTTGTCAGGGCTTCTTTTGACTTGTTCTCTGGAGAAGAGACTGGTTTTCTTCACTGGTCAGGTCTGTTCTGATCCTTTTCAGCATGGCCATTGACTTCCCAAAGAAGATTCATGCTGGTAGAGCCCCTGTAAATCACAGCCATTGCTGCCTTCCTTTTTCTGCTTCCCTGCCAGACTACAATTCAGTTTTCATTGGAGCTGCCTCAATAAATGTAAGCTTTTAGCATGCAGGGCATTGTAAGAAATGATAAGTCCTGTGGATTTAAACCAAATTTTAGACAGAATAAGATTGTAATTTGGGATGTAGATTGACTTCAGAAGTTAATTCAATGGATGTGGCATAACAGTAATTCAGCATGATGTGCTCATGCCATTAGACTTGCACAGAAAAATACTCCAAATTGCTTTAATGAATAGTTTGGGTTTTGAAAACCTGAGAGAGCAGTTTCACTTTGAATCAAAACTGGCATCTCTCAGAATGCTTGTACAGTAAGAAAATTCCAAAAGGTACATGAATTTGAGTAAATTTCAGTACCACCTGGGGTAAAATTAAATTTTAGCCTCACTCAAGCACTTCTGGAGATGTAGAGGTAAAACCTGCTTCATCTGCATGACTTTGGAGGAAACTAACTCTGATTCAAGGAATCTGCATTATGGCTATACATGAAAAATAGAGATTTTCCCAAGAGGCTAAAAACCTAAGTCCCAGTATCTTTTATTGCAATTAAGCTACTTAAAGAAGCTTGGTTCTTGCCTGCTTAGTTCCAAAGTCATTTAGGTACCTCCAAACATGCCCAAAGAAGTGTTGTATGGAGGGTGCCTCTGCAATTTGCCCCAAGGCAGCTCAAAACTCCTAACTCTCTGAGCTGAGGAGAAAAAATGAAAAGAGAATCCAAAAAGGGAAAGAAAGTTTTTGCCTGAACAAAGACCAGATAACCCACAGAAGCAAATACCCTGTGGCAAAAAAAAAAGTGGAAGCTGCCTCACAGTGCCAGTTTAAAAGCATCCACAATAACAACCCCTCCACCCACAAGGTGTTCGTTTTGGTGGAGTCTTAATGTACAGTAACACAGATAGAGATGGAATAAAATAACATTTTGGATTGCCCAGGGCATTCCACTCCTTATCCCATATCATCTGATTTCAGCTGTAAACATACATATCTATACATATAACTACATACAAATACCATTTAATTGGTCACTGCCCATCCCCCAGAGATGGACAGAATTCATTTGGTCCGTGACTGATATGCCTGGAGAATTCTGTCCTCCTTGTTCTCAGTAATTAAAATATGCAGTGGCATTCAGGAACCAGTCCAAATCCCAAAGTCCAATCCCCCTGAGGTACACAGTGGATTTCCCCATCCCTCTGCCTTACCTGCTGCTGTACAAGCAGTGTGCAATAAGCATTAACCAGGGCCCAGCACATTTCAATGGCCTTCTTCCCTTTAGAGCTGTCATTACAATTTTTTTTTCCAGGTATTTCTTCACCTCAGCTGAATTCTGAATTTATTCAGGGGGAAAGTTCCAAACTATTAAGGCAGAGAATTCCTTCAGGGCTTGGCCTACATCCTCCCACATCCCACACCACTCGGAATTTTCCACTTCGGGGGTGGATGTCTGGACGACCTCTCTGGAAATCTCAGCTCCTATTCAGAACCTACTGTGGGCCATATAAAGGAGAGTTAACAGAATTAAAACCAAAAATGTTGTGTTCTTAACATTCAGAGGGTACTGAACATTCTCAAAATGTGACATGGCTGGCCTGAAAGGGGAGAAGGAGGTAAAAGGCTGGGAAAAATTATCCCCTGCTTTTTCCCCACAACTGGCTGGGTGTGATTATTGCTAAACCCCCCAAAGAGGCAGCTGAGACAGGACAGGAAATGAGCAGGGATTGCACATCCCAAATAATAACTCACATTGCCTCTGATGTTATCTTTTCACATGTTATTGTCACAGAGCATGTCAACGCAGCAATGCTGGTTTGTGTCCCTGGTGTGAGAAAGATACAAACCTGGGGCAGAATTGTCAGTATCAGTGGATAAGTGTAGGTACCTAAGTGCCACAAAGCCATTATTAAAGCAGGCAGTGTGGTGACCAGAGAGTGCCCAATACAAGGTATTCAGGACAAGAGTGTTATTTTTTTCACTTTCTCTCTTTTCCCATTAAATTTGCCTTGGTTTGAGACAATTTTAAAGCACAACACTCTGGAATGAGTTGTCTTCCCTTAAAGGGTTCAAACAATCCCTTTCCCACCAATAAGGAACGAGATACTATTAAATAAGTAAAGAAATAACAGTTTGCTAACAAGCAAACAGCAACAGACAAAAAATAATGGTAAATATTCTACATGCAAAATTGCTAAATCTTGTGGAACCCCCAAGAACGAAGAGATCCAAAAATGCTGGGGACATCCCGTGTGCCCCGAGATGGCACTCTGCAGCCAAACACATGGTTCCAAGGACAAAATCTCCCTCTCACGCCCACTCTGCTCATCTCCCTGGCAGCTGGAAGTCCCACAGGTATTCTCTGGATTGAGGGTTAGAACTGATACAGGGAATTCACATTCCTTGTGGCCACAGGTGACAGGGCAAGGTGAGCTGTGGTCCTCTCTCTGGGCAGGTGCCATTGGCAATTTGGGGCAGCGTGGGCTGGAGTGGGGCTGCCCCGCTCAGTGGCACCAGGTGGGTGCCTGTGGAATTTGCCCCAAGCAGCTCAAAATGGCTCACTCTCTGAGCCAAGGAAAAAAGCCAGAAAGAGAACCCAGAAGGGGAAGGAAAGCCTTTGCCTGAATGCAGACCTGGTAGCCCACAAAGCAAATACCACGTGGCAAAAGAACTGGAAGCTGCCTAAGAGTGACAATTGTAAAGCACTCAGGATGACAACCCCTCCACACACAGGGTTCTTGTTTGTAGGGCCTTAAAAGGACTGCAGCAATTGTGTGGGGGCTGCAGGTAGATATGGAATACAGTAACAGGATGGATTACCCCAGGACAGAGCTTTGTTACATTTTTGGTAGGAGCTTTCAGTCTCATCTCCTCCCATGTAGCTTCCTAGCTAACAGCTTCAGTCTAACAAGTTAAGAGTTTAATTGTGTCACAGTCAATTTGGCAAGATATTTGCTAGTAAATTAAAAAAAAAAAAAGTGGCCTAGCATAACATGCCTTACTTGTGTTATTTCTGTTAAGGGAAATTCACAATGCAGAATTTGTCTCAGGTGGAAATTGGTGTGGATGTTGGAGTTGTGTGTAGACTTGTAAGACATGCAAACACAGAGTAAGATGATACTGATTGGGATGTTCTGAGTCTATTTATTTATCTATTTATTTATCTATTTATTTATTTGCTGACTACTAGGCATCACCTGTAAAAAGCCTTGCTTCTGATTAGACCTAATCAAAGTGAGCAGGAAGGGTTTGATTAAAAGGAGCCAGTCCTTTATTCTTGGTTTTGTTTCATCCAGCCATGAGGTGAATTAATGCCTGCCAGCCTAAAGTCAATAACTCCTCCCTCTATTAATATGATGCTGATGCCTTAAGAACCTATAAATGAAACAACATTTACTTTTGAGATAATATTAGTGTTGGAGGTAAAAAAAAGCCTGGTCTTTATTGGAGGCCTCCAGGGGCAGATATGGAAAATGTCCACAAGATGCACCCCCACGGGGTGAATACCATTTCTATAAGTTTAGTGAATTAGCATAATTGATAAAAATCACCAATTAAGAGCACAAGTGGTGATGCAATTCCTCCCCAGTTAAAGCCCCTTTTAAATCCTCCCCACTTAGATGGAAACTGAACTAGTTAATGAAAAATATGTCCCAAAGAGCTGTTTTTCAGCCTTGGTTCCTAAGAGACAAGATAGGGGAGGGGCTTTGGAGTGTGCTGTGTCCTTCTGCCTTCTAGGGCAGGGAAGAGTACTGGGAAAACTAGCTATGAAGGCAATAATAGGCTACAAAGCTACAAATACATCTGTGAACAATACAGAGAATATATAAAAAAGAAGGCAAAAAATTGCTCAGCATCCGTGTGACTATTGTGGTGGTGATTTGCCATTTTCAGACATGTGGATATATCTTTGTTCTCCTAAAATCTGCATACACAAATTGTCTGCAACTCGAGCAAGGTCCCTGGCACCAGGGACAGTCCCATTCTGGAGGCAGTTGTCAAATTTGGCTCCTCAAGGAAGCTTTGCAGAGCCCTGACAGGGTCTAATTTTGCAGGGTTTCTTGTAAGGAGAACTCAGCCATCTTTGTCTTTCAGCAAAAGATAAGGGGCCAGGTGATCCCATCATTAACATTATTAGTTTTTCCACAGGAATCAGATCCTTCAGGCACCAGGTAGTCTCCCAGACAGTAAATCTTTTTCCCATTGCTCTGAAATCACAACTGCACAGAATGACCCAAGGATATGTGCAGGAGATAAATGTGTTCAGATGCACTGGTGAAAATAGGTACTTCCTTAGGGGCCTGAAATGTCACTTGGGATATTGAGTATCACATGCTGCTCTGCTCACATGCTTTACTCAAATCTGCTTTATAATACCTTGCAATATATGTCAAGGTGTTGGGGAAAAGAATTGAAGCTTCATGTTTTTTTTATTAGAAAAAGAAAAAGCCCACAAAAGGCCAAAATGTTTCTGAGCAAATTATGTCTGGTGAGTGAAGAATTGATCTGAATCTGGAATTGGTCAGGATATTTTGTGTAAGGAAACCTGCTCCCTTGGAAGTCCGTTTGTAAATGAATTTTCTGTGTTGTGGCTAATGGCTGTCCTCATCTTCCATAGCTGACCCAGGTAATCCAGTCCTGGGTGGTGATTGAGATGTGGCACATGTCCTGCCTTGGCTTGCAGCCCTTTTCCCATCTTCTGCATTCCAATCCCAACTTACTCCCTATACAGTGCCTTAATTCTTCTTTGCCAGTAAAAAACTAAACCCAAAAAAAAACAAGAAACAAAACGAACAAGGAAGAAGGAGATCCAATGAAAAGTTGGAATCCTATTTTTCTTGGTAACTTGTGTGTTTTCTTACTGTGTTCTGTATAAAGCATGTCCCTAGACAGGGCTTTTGCCAACCTGAAGGCTCTGTGGGACACCACCACTTGTCAGTGCCACTTCAGCCCTGCTCTGTTTTTGGCAGTAGGATGTACTTAGACACAATTGCTGGCACTTCTGCAGTAGTTGGTATTTTCAAAAAACACCTTGGAGGTAATTTTTTTCTTTTCAACACATCAATGGAATTTCCAAAATAGAGAAAGTTGGTTAATTTGGAGGAGGATCTCGAAATGTTGATTTTCCTTTGCATGTGCCCAGCAATTTCTTTTTAGGAGACAAATGCAGGAGGACATGTCCTCTCATTTCTGCAGGCTCCCTTTGCATGCCTTGTCCTTTAGACAGATCCTTGCTTTTGTGAGCACAGGTTGGAAGTGAATCGTGCCTGTCTGCTTACTTTGGGGTAGAGCCTTTCTTGGGAAGGGCTGACTTTGCAAATATCTAATTACAACATAATAATGTCATTTTTTTAGACTCAGGGAATATGCTTCAATCTGTCTGGCTTTGGGAATTTTTTGGTAATCAGATTTGTATCCTCTAGAAAGAGCTGTGGTACTTGTGTGTGCTTTGCTCTGTGGATAAGTCAAATCAAGATCTGATTTAAAGCCTGCAGCCCTTAACACTAGTGAAGGAATAATTGTGTGATTGGAGCTGGGAGGAACTGGCATCTGTATTAAAGGGAGAGGGGAGCCTGTGTTAGAAGTGAGATGAGCAAGTTAATTAGTCCTGCTCTGTCCCCAGTGACCTTGTGGTAAAGATTTTGGCTGTCAGATTGACAATGTAGCTCTTGAAAAGGTGGTGTTGTTTCACAGAAAAGAAGCTAAAAAAGTCCCCCAAGCCTTGGAAGGTTTATCTCAGTAAACTTTCTGGTGTTTTCAGCTCTGGTATATATTAGCAGGTGGTATTTTTAATGCTAATTTTAAAATGTAACTTCTAAAGTATTTTAAGCAGTGACTTTTTTAGGAAATTGCTAGAAATAGCAGTATGAAAGCAAAAGCTTGAAGTGTTTTCACTTTCTGAAAGTACCACAGTTGATGAGATTTTAAAAGCACCAAGTTTTAATGAAAAAATCCAATTCTTGGTAAGCTCTGCTATTGGTCTCTGAGGCTATCACTGTTAGTAATGGATTATGAGAACAATGTCACTGAGCTGAATTCCTCTTTAACAGGCCACAATTGAAAGGATGATAAGAAGACTTTCACATTTCAGAAAGCTTTTTGATTGTAGTAACTTCAATAACTTTAAATTAAGCTATGGCTTTACATTAAAATGTATAAAATTATGGAGTCCCCCCATCACAAAGTATTGCAAAAATGATTGGAATGACTTTGCTGTGCTGATGAATTGAGCACAAGATGAATACTGGCCTACTGCTAGAAAGGTGAACCCTATTAAAATGACTTTTAATAAGCTTTTTAAATGGCATTTTGCTATTCACATAATTAAAAGGGAGGGAAAACTACTGAGACTGGGCCTCATACCATTTTCTCCAGTTGAGTTTCATTTGCCAAGTTAAAACTTGCAGGTACAGCTGTCATAAATTTTAAGTTAGAGGGCCTGAAGGTTGTGTTGCTTTCAGAGAGGGCAAACTCCACTGCTTTTCCTATTTTGGATTGTTTTTTTAGCTGGCTTTGTGCCCTTGTTTTGTACATGCAGAGTATTTCTTTCCATTCTCTGCAGTGTTGTTCCTGTGTGTGTTTAGGCAGCACAGCCCTCATGGCTGGGGTGTAAGCTGCCCATTGTCAGCCCTGTCACAGTGCCAGGGGCTCGTGCCCTCACTTTGGGACACTTTCCAGCAAACCAGCAGAGCAGCAGGGCACTGCTGCCAGCAAAAGGGAGCTCCAAAGGGCTTTGGGAAGAACACTGATTGCCAGACTAAATAATGCAGAACAAATGGCCAGAGTCTTAACAAACAAAAATGAGTAATAAGTGCAAGCGTGTTGGAGTATTTTGGCAGTTAACTAGTTTTTTCATTCCTAGATAATCATACAAACCTAGGAGCTATTACACAGTGCTTTATGTGCCAGGGACAATGTTGCTATCTGTAGGAAATCACATTGTTAATTTGTATAAAATTTGGACCTATGAAGGTATCTCCCAAGCTTGCCAGTCTCTGCTAAGAAATTTTTTTTCGAGGACACATCAAAAGAGTTCTGCAAATAAACAAAAATGGTATCTGCTGCTGGAAATGGATTTTAATACAAAAGATTTGAAAACAGCTCTCCTCCTGTGCACTGAGTTCTGGCAGAGGAGATCCTTTCCTCCAGCCTTGCTCCTACTCCAGCTGCTTGCAGTGGCCTCCTGGGCTGCAGTGAAGTCCATCCAGAATCCCCTTCTGGGTCTCTAAGGGATTTCTCATCATTTCTGGCACTTGGTGTTGGTGTGCTCCTGCTCCTCTCCCAGCTTGCTGTGACCCTCCTCCTGTCCTTGTCACATCTGAATTTGGGAAGCATCTTTCCATCCATTGCAAGGAGCACTCTTTTTTTTCTCCTGTCCCTTTCTTCCACGTTGCAGAGGAAGGTGCCCTGCAGTGCCCTGCCACAGCTCTTTGCTCAGTGCCCGTGGTGTGGGCACTGCTGCCCTCAGTCTCTGTTCCCTCCCTGCAGGCTCTGAGGGCAGGGGTACAGCACCTCGGGGCTGTATGGACACAGCAGCACTGCAAGCAGGGTAAGTGCAAGCCTGGCTTTTATAGGAGAGCTAATTTTTTCAGATTGGTTGTTGTTGAAGAGAACATAATGTCAGGCCATATGGCAGGAGACCTTCCTACAGAATTAATTCCATCGTTTTCTGGTAGGGTCTGCTTGTTGCCATTTTCCCAAAGATCTTTTTTGTGTTCAGAGAATCTGTGGTATTCACTCATTAGCTCTGGAGCTGCTGTTCCTGGTGTGTCACAGAAGTGTAGCTTAGAGCAGAGGGATTTTTTACTTTGCCATTGGAGCTATCATGCCCAAACAATGAGTAATGGCTTTACAGAAAAGGCATGACAGTCAATTATCCAGCCATACGTGCCAAGGTGAATGCAACAGCTCTTGTGATGTGTCCAGTGAGATATTTTGGTACCTTTGAGCCTTTGGTAGTCATAAAGCAGAATTATTGCAGTAACTTTTCAGTGCGGTGCTAAAATGCTAACAGAATGCTTTACATTTGATCAAATGTTCTACATTTCATTTTCTACCATATTCATCCTTCAGGAATTACTGGTTTGGGACATTTTGTAAAGAACCCTCCTTTGAGAACTAATTATGAAAAATGTTTCTCTGTTTCTCACTTTGAATTACCTCTTAGTCTATTGCAGTTCATCTTGAAGGCATTTTTTGAATGATTTGTTTTTCATGAACATTAATACAACCTGTGGCAGATCTGAATGAAATGGAAAATTTTATCATTTCTGCCAAGAGAATAGTTTTTCTCAGCTACTTTGTTTTGTTCACTTTTTTTTTGTTTGTTTTCCTTCTTTCTGTAATATTGAAACAGTGGATTTCTTAAAAAGATAGCAGGTTCTTATAGTTTGGAGGAAGTCTTCTTGGGAAATGAGTGAATAATTAGGACAGCTTCCTGAACAGACCACTTTCATGGCTCCAAAGCTGCTGCATTCAAATAGCAAAGTGTGTTCTTCAGAGAAGAACATGCTTCTCTGGCTTGTGAATGAATTTCCCATGGAATCCAAAACTCTAGTGAAGGATTTGAAAGTTCTCTCTTTCTGTGGTCAGTCTGCAGTAGAGAAAAGGAGTTTATCCCTGTGCTCCAGTTGTAATTTCCCTTGCAGGAGTTGCTACTGGATGCATTTGTAGTACTTAGCTGGTCAAACGTTTTACCTGGAGAGTTTTGCTCAAAGGCTATAAGTAGAAGTTACTAAGTCATGCTAAGTGAACCCACATTTGATGGAAGCTTTGTCAGGTTTGTGAAAACCAACTGTGTTAATGCACATCCCCCAGTTTGTCTAGGTACAAATGTGACTGCAGGTTGCACATGGGGAATATTAACTTATGGGAGGGGAAGGAAGTGTGTCCCACATGCTTCTCATTAGTAAGACTTAAAAAAATAAATAAAGGTAATTTTGAGGGAAACTCAATGAAAAGATACTGGTAGGTTCTGACATAATACAGAATTCATGCAGATATTTCTGCAGAGAGCCTTCATCAAAACAAACCCCAGTCAATGCAAGGATTGTGGAAGCTTCGTGAGGGAAAGATTTCTCAAGTCCTTTTGTGTCCATATGCAGTGAATATCCTGCAGAATGGATTTGAGGTTTGCACCTGCTGTGTTTGGTAATGCTGGACAGTAGAATTAGCATGTCATGATTAGCAGAGAGCATTGCATGGCTGCAGAGTAAACCAGGCAGCATCACACAACCACAGAATGAAAGAGTTGCCAAGCTGGGCATAAGAGGCAATTGGAAAATACTTCTTTTCTGCTTTCCCTGAGCTTAATACAGACATTTCAGTATGCTGTTTAAGAAATGGATTTAAATGCTGATGGTCGTTGAAAGGGCTCTTCACAGCCCATGGAAATCCTTTTGGGGTTTTTTGCTGCTCATGTAATTTTTCCAAGTGGTTGTAATCAATTTGATCAAGTAAACCTTCTGACATTTTACATTTCATTCCACAGAAATACCTGAGGAGCTTTTTCTCTGCCATGCTGAAGTCTCCATCATCTCCACTGAACATTGATAAAGTGGGGCTAACGCTGTCCAAATACACCATCTGTGAATTCTCCCCCTTCTTCAGGAAAGGCGTTTTTGACTATAGCAGCCACGGGACCAGCTAAGATTTGGGCCAGGATCCTTCTGCTGCAGGAGCACGGTTGGAGTGATGCCTTCACTTTTGTGTGAGAGGAATGAGGGAAAGAAAAGCCAAACTGTGTCCCCTGCATGCCTGGTAAGCTGCATCCCAAGGGCGCCGAGTGGAGACAGCTGCCAGGCCTCAGTCAGTGCCTGCATTCTCCTGCCATGAGTGCACACACATTTGGTGTGAGCTGCTCTGCTAACACTGCACAGAGATTCTCACTCTGGTGATGGCTCTGGATCCCCTTCCTGGCAGCAGTGCTTCATTCCCTTTGCTGGGATGGTTTGTTCTGGCCGTGGGAGAGCATCTCGTGTTTACTATGTCATGCTGACAGAGGGTTTCTGAGCAGCCTCTTGGTTTCTGTCCAAGCTGTTCCTTAAAGAGCAGCTCCTCCTTTGTTTCTTTAGAACATAGTGTCATGTTTAAGGTAATGATCGTGCTCCATTGTTGTTTCATTTTCTTTCCCTTCCAGATACATGGTTTAACTGTTTGACTGTATAATTGTATAGTTTTTCTCAGAAGAATTAAAAGGCCTGAGTAACTTGAATGCTTACAAAAACATAGGCAGCAGAAAGAATAAAATTTAAACCCTGTCAGAGTCCTCCATGCTTGGTTGGTTGGAGGCAGTGCAAATCGTTCACCATTAATAAAGAAGCAAAGGAAGCAATGGTTACCAAATAATTTGGTCAGCATCTTTTCAGATTTCATGATCATTCAGACTGTAAACAGAAACTCTGCACTGTACAGAGCTCATAGCTATGCATAAAGCTGATGCAAAGTGCTATAGATTGTTTTTTAAATAGCTTCTTCACAATAGTTGTAAAACCTGAGGTTTATTTGCATCAGTTAAAATTTACGGGATTTAAATAATAGTACTTTAAAATGGCTCAGGACTTATTCAGACTTGCACATGTATATACAGGTAGAACTCATTTTATATTGCTGCAGATTCAAAAATATGTATACACTGTGACTGGAAATATGTGTACATGTTAATGTAAAATTGGTTGTATAAAAATCGGAATTGAATGACTTCCAGTTATTAAAATGCATAATGAAAGTAAGTTTTGAGTGCCATTTGTTCAGAGCATGAAGCATTTTTTGGAGTTGACATCACTGGCCACTAGTAGGTTGTGGTAATCAAACTGTTTCATGTCATTGAAAATTATTATTAAAACCTAAAGTAACAACACTGGTGTAATTTTTATTTCATGAACTGAAGTTACAGGAGCAGCAGTGTTTTACATTTAATGTAACATCCATGGTCCTCAGGGAAGTGGCCAAGGAGGTGTCTGAGGCACTCTGCATTAATACCTTTGCCTGGGAAGCTGAGCATTCCAGTGAAACCTGTCGGTTCCCAAACTGGTTTTTCCCTGGGTCCTGCACGCTCTTGCACTCCCTCATGTGCCTGTCCTTGATCTCTGGCAGGGACCAACTCTCATCCTTGCTCTGCCCAGTGCCTTTATTACCCCTCTCTCCCTCCAGGCTCCCCTTGTGCACGTTTCACCCTTCTGCTCACAGGGCTGTGCCTTCCCTGCCTTCACTCTTCACTCTGCCCTTTGGCTTTGCTGTGCTTCCCACAGGAGGAGCTGGGAGCTTGCTGGGCTCCTGTGCTGCCCTGAGTGTCTGGAGGTTGGTGCTGCAGCAGCTTAATGGGAACTTGCTCAGTGCTTGTGGCTGTCTTGCTCTGATTCCCAGAGTGCTTCAGAGGCACAAAACAGGGATAATAAATAAACGACCCTAAATCTCACCTCAAAAACTTCTATTTCTACTTCTCCCTTTTTCCTGTTCCCCTTCCCACCTCATTGCAATGAAGTAGGATAAAGAATTAATGCCTCAGAGTCTTTAGAAAAATGATCTTGAATAACTGTAGAGCATTATTTCCTGTGCCACTTCTGTGAAAGGACCTAGCAGGCCAAAAAATGGTAAAGGGCTTTATCTGCTGCACAGATAAACCCATTTCCTGCAGTTGTCTTTCCTGAAAAACTGCCAGGGTGCCAAGCAGACCTCCATTGCACCACATGGTGAATGCTGGTTATGAAAAGGCAAAAGCAAACAGGACTCCTGGAGGTATTTTGTGTCACTTTGGATTTGGAGAACCTGTTTAAGAAAAACTCAATGTGATAAAGAGTCAAGTGAAAAATTTGAATATTAATTTTTTTTTAATGTGAATTTAAAAGTAGTGGATTCTTGTCTAAAGTACAAATTGACTCAGGGAGAACCAGATGCTCCAGTGGTGTAGACCTGCCTAGAAGGGGGTTAATTTATGTTGTCTGGTTTATGTGACCTGCAGTGTTAAATGTGTACATTGCCAATAACAAAGGTCTATTAATCACTCTGTTTACAATGTCATCAAGTGTAAAGCTACAGAGTTGAGAATGTAAGCACGAGATTAGGACCACAACCCCAGGCTACAGGCTTTTCCCACCTTCTTACCTATCCTTCACTGGTATCCAGACTTTAATCGATGGTGGCAAGATCAGGCTGAGCTAGGAGGCATCTTTGAATAACTACATCAGTAAAAAATATGACAGCTGTTTATAACCTACAGTCTTGAAACCCAGGCTTCAGGAGAAGTTTTCAATAGAAGCTGAAATGCATGTTGAAATTGCCAGCCATTTTAAAGATGTTCCAGTTGCATTTCTCTGTAGATATCCTCAGGCTCTAAAATTGTCCATTAATTTTATTTTCAACGTATTGACACTTTCAACAATGTTGTGAAAGTTATTTTCAGGCCTGGTAGGGGTGGTGTTTTTTCCCCAAGTGCCTCAGTAATTGAGAAATGTCCTTAAGTAAAAGCTAATTTGTGAATCAGTCCTGTATGTATTTCAGGGAAAGTGTGTGCTCAAGTACTTTGCTGAAATAGGCTTTCACCTTTCCCCGTGCAGCTGAGATCCTGCCTCCATTAAAGTCACCAAACTCTCCCCCCACACCCTTTGCTGAGGCTGCAGCAGTTTTTCATCAGTGGGATTGCACAAAAAAAGGCCAGAAAGCACACCAGGTGGAGCTTGGCTTTAGATCATCAAGATGATCAAAACTCATAAAAACTTTGAGGAAAGCTGCCTTGTTGGTCATGACCCTGCTCTCCTCTAACTGGAAGTGTTTTGCCCCTGAAGATGCGAAAAATAAAATTATTTTTAACATAGCAAGTTTCTTGTATCCACCCCTGGGTTTATTTTCTCTGTGTTTCATTAGATTCTGGAAAGAAAAATATGTTTGATAAGCTAAAGAGCAAAAATTTTGTGGCTTCCAAGCTCATAGTGGGAAATAGAAGATCCTCCTTTGCAGGACAGGCTTCATGAGCAGTTCATGTCTATGCAATTGTACAGGCCCTGAACCAGTTTAAGGCTTAAAATCTGGATATATTTTCTTAGCAAAGCTGTAAAGTGAATTTTTAATATACTGATCTTGCTGCTTTGTAAAATTGTTTTATTATTTTAGGAGAGCGCTTTGTTATTATTGGTGGCAGGCCAGAATGCTGTTGTAGATGTACCCTTTTATTGCTAATACCATGAAAACAAATTTGAGTAGGAACAAAAATATCATAAAATATAATCAATTAAAGTTGGAAAAGGCCTCTAAGATCATCAAGTCCAGCCATTAACCCAGTGCTGCCGTGTCACCAATAAACCATGTCCCCAAGTGCCACATCCACACATCATCTGAACATTCCAAAGGCTGTTGATTCCACCATTTCCCTGGGCATCCTGTCCCAATGCCAGGCTACCCTTTCAGCAAAGAAATCTTTTTTAATATCCAACCTAGAACCCCCCCTGGTGCACCTTGAGAAAGAAACGGGCAGGGAAAGCAAACTGTGACCTGAAAATGAATTTTGTGGGAAACAGGAAAACTTCCTTGTGCCTCCTGTCTGGTGCAGTTAAAATCCATGAAAGAGCTGAAAATACCCAATCACGAACAACACTGTCCTTTTGTCTTTTAGGACTGACTTTTAAAGGGAATGTGGGAGAAAGCCGTATTGAGGGTGAACATTTGAACAGAATGGAGGCAAGATTTTGGACCAGCAGCTTTAGCCTCAGGTCTGTAGTGTGTGACAAGCCTTAGAAGCAAGAATGCAAGTGGTAGCATGGGAAACCCTGTGTCTTTTTTCTTCTTCATTTTCTTTTCAAATACTGACAATTTTTACGTAGCACAGCTTTTGTCCTCAAACAGAGATTGGGCAGCACTTTGGTGGTTGTTTTTTGAAACTGGTCTCAGAAAAATAAATTGGTTGAAGAAAGAAGTTTACACTCTTTCAAAGTCCTCCTCGGTTTCTTCAGCCAGCTTCTTCTATCTTCTCATGACAGTTTTGTCCCGGTGGCTTGTCCTCATTCTTGGTAAGTTTTCAATTACTTCCTGTCTGTAGTCTTGTTTTACAGATGGTTTATAAGAATGTGCTGGGAAGAGCTGAAGAGAAAGCAAATCCTTTATGATTTGACGAATGGTAATTATCATCTTCTGATAACTTGTTCTGATCTCCCGTTGCAAAGCTCAACATGCAGTCTTGATCTTTTTGGAGCTGAGCCTTCAAAGCTCTTGCACTCTACAGCTTTTTGGGGTGTTGTTGCACTTTTTCATGATCATTCCTATATTTTTTTCCATTGTAATCAATGTCTGACACAAGCCTTTCTTCAAACAAGGTTTTTGGGGGGAGAGAGCCTTCTACCTAATGTTAATGCCTTGTTTAGGTCTTTCTGTGGCTCTGCCTTTTGCCCCCATCCTTGCCCAACAGAGCATTTTTTCCACATTAACCTGTTTTAATGTTCCCTTGAGACATAATCTGTTTTTCTGTTTCCTTAAAGGCATGGATCAAAGATCATCGACTGAAACCACATCCCAGTTGTGTTCTGCAAAAATCGGTGTCCTTGATTTTTGATATTGGGAATTACAACAGGAATCAAAATCTCAAAAATGATCAGGTAAAAATTTGAAAATTATTAATGATGTTGTTATTGTTCCACCTGAGAAATCAGTGTGTTTTCAGGACTTCTGCATCGTGGTTGGTTTTTTTTTCCCCAAATGTGAATACCTGGGAGATGTATGGGTTGCAAATTACTCCTTTCCATGGTGCAGAGTAGCGTGCTGCCAATAGGTGCAAAATGAATCTACTGACAATCAGAGCTTCAAGAATTGTTCTATGGCAACTAATGACGTGTGTACCAAATCACCTGGGGTTTTTTGAGTTCAATGGGAGAGAAGGCAATGCTCTACTGCTGAAAAAACAAGCCATGGCACATTTTCATCCATAGCCACCTCCAATTCTCATTATTTTAGTAGCTGAGCAACAGGAGAGGAATGTTGGGCAGTGCAGAGGCAGCAGAGCCCTCTGAAAGATAAATACAGAGAGTGTGAACAATTAAACACATCTCTCAGTCTGTCCTGTGCTCGGGTCTGTCCTGTTCTGTGTTCATTACTGCAGTGTGGATCAAAGGAAATGCCAGTTCTGGGAAGCAAGTGCTTCCAGGAGGTCCAGCAGACACCTCTGGGCTCCAGCACAGGAGGGTTGCTCTGCAATGTGTGAAATCAAAACCTTGGGGAGGCTTCCAAGCAGTCTGAGTGTATTGATTCTGGCACCTGCTTTCAAAAGTAGATGCTCAGGTTTGTGTGCCCAGATGAAGTCACCTCTTAACATCTTAATTACAGGCTCTGGCTGTATCTACTGTGTGAGTAGTTCTAGCTGGTGTTAGGAAAGGCAACAGAGTATGCAAAAAAAATTGCAAGAAAATAAAAAAAAATCAACAACCCCAGACCAAACAAAAAAACATAGCAAAACTAAGTGCTTTTTTGAAAAACAAAGGTATCACAAACTTCTTAATCTGTCGTAACTTAACATTTGCATAATGTTATTTACTGAATGGAAGCAGAATTGCTCACATTTGTCAAGTCTATCAGCAAAGGAGAGCATCTCGAAGCACAGCTCACTTCATTTGCAAGGGGGTTTCACTACCCCTGTTCTTTTGTAGTGGTGGAACAGGGTTTTAGGGGACTGGGACTCTGCTGGATGTGTTGGCAACATGTATTTCATTCTGTGTGAATTAAATCAAGGGTGGAATTCAAAATCATCTTAAGTAATCTGGCCTTTCAAAGCACGAGGAGGTTTCACAGGGCGAATTTCTGCCTGTTGGTTAGCACTCAGCTGGCATCCTGCACACTGCAGGACAAAAGGCACCTGATGATTTTCACTCTACCATTGTGAGGGCTGTTGAATCACCTTTGACAAGGCTGCTAAATGAGACTGCCTTGATGATACTCTGCATTTGCAGAGTATGGTAAATCTTAGGGCAGCCAGGATTTTGGAGGAGTGGGCTCAAAAAAGATTTATATGGATTGGCTCCTGCTCAGTGAAACACGGATTACAAGGAATTCTAGGGTCTGTAAGGCTGCCTTACCTTGTGTTATTCAAAATATGAAATAGAAACAAAATATGAAATATGAAACACAAATGCCTTGACAAGACATTGCAGCAATTTTCCCAACAGTCCGTCCCTGGAGGGTTTAGAGGATATTTGCTCAAAGAGGGAGCATTCACTGTACCACCAATTCTGTGAGAGTACTAAATTAGGATATCAGTTATTACATCTTGCTACACAAATTGCCATTTATGTAATTGTAAGTCTGTCTCTGCTAAGCAACCATTTTTATGGTGATGAGCTTAGTATTTACATAAAAATTGCAGTACACAAGGTAAATTGTGTATTCCAACCTACAATTTTTGACAGGAATTTACACATGCACGACAACTTCTATCTTCTTAAGCAACAGTAGTCATAAGTAATGTGCAGAAACATTCATAACCACAGTCTTGCATGAAAGCTACATTTTTCCCTCCATAGCCTGTTGTAATTACAGTGTACATCAATCCCACCATAGGTAGGTACACCAGATTTTGTTTTCCCTTTATCCTCATACAATTTTAATCACTATCCCTGCTTAGAATACAACATTTTAAATTAAAAAATTAAAAATTTAGAAGAAGTTTGTTTCCCTGACAACAGTGACAGCAACATTTAATTTCCCCCTGTGTGATTTGTAGACAAATATATACAGTTGCTGATACTAGTGAGATAACGTGCCTGGGGCTAATTGTGCCATTACAAATATTTGAAGCCTGAGCTTGATAATGTAGGTCATGATACTTAAATATGTATGAACTGAACTAATTTAACTTTCTTGCTGCTTGCCAGCATATTGACAGAACCTTTGGTAAAGGAGCTAGGTGATGGTCACATAGCAGCTGAACTGTGCTGGGCAATGATCACAACGATCAGGCACTGTGGGGCTTTGTGTTTGTGTTTGGATTTGTGGTGGCAGCTCAAGGGAAGAGGCTCACGTGGGATCATGGGGCTTGTGAGGCAGATCCTGCTGTCCTCCTTCAGCCCACGCTGTCTTCTCCTGGGTCCAGTTGTGGGGCACCCCAGTTCAGCACACGAGGTGTGTAAGAGTGAGCCCTGCATAAAGATGGCAGCCTTGATTCTGACTGACCACTCTCCAGGCCTGGTCCTGAGAGGAGCTGTGTGTGCCTGGGCTTTGCTCAGGACCATGAACAGGAGTGCCCCGTGGTTGTGTTTGTAGTTTGGAGCTCATGTTGTGGTCATCCCAGGATGGTTAGGCTGGCCTGCATGTAGCCAGGGACACGGTCCCCTCAGAGCAGCTGACAAAGGCCTTCTGGACTTCTTGCATTTCACATTATTGATTCATTAAGGTGGAAAAGATGAGGAGAAATGCCAAGCTGTTTGGTAAAATCACTGTGTCTTGCCCTGTGGTTGTAGGAGAAATCATTGAATTTAAACTCCTTGTATGCAAACTTGTTCTGCTGACAGCAATCCCAAACTCTCGGTTTTGTCCTACCAAGCATCAAGCTCAGTTCTAGTGAAAGAAAACCCTCTATAAACCCATCAATGAGCATTTTTTTAAGCTCAGGACTCCTGGTTTAGCCTATAAAGAGCTTTGGCCAGGCTCAGGAGTGCTTTGCAGAGGCAAAGCACATGGCAGCTAGAGCTGAGGAAACCTGATTCCGTGACTCTGCTCCTCTGATCTCCAGGCAGAGCCCTGCTGGGGACAAATTCCCTCAGCACTTTGGCTGGGGCAGTCCCTCGGGCTGGTGGCAAGTGAACACTTGCAACATTGCTGAGTGCCAAGCTGGGTATGCAGTGAAATGCTTAAGGTTCTTTTAGTTTCTAATCTCCACTCCTCATATTCTTTCCTAGCTAATGAGGCAGGTGCTGAACCAAGGGAAAATTTACAGGTGGGGAACTGAACGCTTATCCCAACCCCAGTGTCAGGAACCCTCAGAGGCAGCATTGTGTCCTCTCCCTTTTGGAGTGGCACCAGCACATCTTCCATAGGGCTGTGTCACCTGATGGCTGCACCAGCACAGCCATCATTACCATAAAATTCACCATACATGAATTTTCTTGGGGGCTTTGGAAAATGGAGAGGCTTGTTGTCCCCATTGCCCTCAGCCTGTGCCTGCTGCTGGGCCTTGGGTGAAGCCAGTGGGGTTACAGTGTTTTATGGAGTGTGAGGCACTCACCACAAGCTGTGGGGAAATATAACCATGGAAGTGGCATATTTTAGGGGCATGCAATTTCAGCAGCAGAGAACACTGCTCCTGCAGGGCTCTTAGCTGGGAAATGGGCTGCCACAAGTCACCTAATAAAGCTCAGGGCAATGTGCTGTGATGAATCTCCCTGGAAAGCAGGAAAAGCAGACATAAAGGGAGAAGATGTAATGAGGAAGAAAAGGCTTGAAAACCCAGGCATCATGGTTCAGATCACATTAAAAGGATTATTTAGATGTGAGCAACGGGGTCAAAAATTCTATATCTAACTGGACGAACCATGTGCTCTCCTATTGCAGCAAGTTCTGCTTAAAACTTTTTCGATTTAACATGCTGAAATAATGTTACACATAGCCGGCCTTGATCCATGCAGTAATTAATTTGAGTGCAATTATTCTGAGTGAACATGACATCTTTTGTCAGCAACAGGTAATCCTTCCTAGCAAAGGTAAAGCTGAGCAAGCAGTTGAAAGGGAAATCATTAGCAACATCCTCCTTCTCCTGCAATTTGTCTTCACATCCTGTTACTTCCCTGGATGGATGAGCTAAACACAGAGAATAACAAAACAAAAAAAAAGCCCTTTGTGAGCTTCTGCAGCTGGCCTTTCTGGTTGAAAGGAAAGCTTTCCTTTGTATATGTTGGTATTTCTTAAATGAGATGCTTTCATGGACCCTTAGGGATTTAACTTGTTTCAAAATGAGTGTGGTAATTAAAGGAAACATGCAACATGTAAGACAATGATTTTGATTGAGGAAAGATTTGTTACAAGTGTCTTTGCTCAGATTTAACAGGTTTAGGTGTATTTATGTCCGTGACTTCTTTGCTGGAGTCTCTGTCAGAAATGTGGCTTTCCTTCTGGGTACCACACAGGAGGCAGCATTGGACAGTTTTCCATGGCTCAACCATCCAGCGCTGCCAGAGAGTGTCTGGGGAGCCCTGCAGCAATGTCAATTAGCCATAAAAGTTCTGCAAACAAGCATTATGCCACCTCCTTATGCATCCCCTGCTGCTCACAGTGTCACAGTAGAGTCCAGAGCTACAAAACGATGTGGGAGCATCCCTGTCTCTGCAGCTCCTCTGGTGAGCTAAACGGGGTTTTACTGAGCAGTCTCACATGGAACTTGGGTTGTCAAATTGAAAATAGAGGATTTAGCCTTTGGTATCCTCTCTCAGGACATGCTTCTCCAAGTGGAATGCCAGTAGTTTGCATCTAATTCCTCTTGAGCTAAATATATTTGTTTTTAGTTCCTGCCTGTGCTTTTCTCTCAGATGATGTTTCTGCAGGTGATTGGGGAATCCCTTAGCTCCAGGGGGTCAGCAGGCATTATTTGCCTTTTCTGTCCTCAGTTCCTCTATATGTTTATTTATTTACTGCCATTCCTTTGATTTTAAAAAGGAAAAGTGCAGATGTCTGAGGAGTGTCTGGATTGATTGCTCCATCAAGGGCTGTGTAACTCAGGGAGGAGTTTCCCAAATGGAAATCCCTTCCCTGACCTCCGTGGGGGGCATGAAATATGGCTCTGTCCTGCCTGTGTGAGATGGAAGAAGAAGCTCAAAAGTTGTCAGCACTGCCATCATGCTGGGTGCAGGAAAAGGATGCAGCAACAACTACCACATTGGCAACAACCTTGAAAGGGAGGATTTAACTTAAATTTAGGGGCCAGAAAATGTACCTGACCCCTTCTTTGCAGCACCACCTGGAAAATAAGTCCTGGTGTTGAGGGATAAGACCCTGACTTTCTTCCTCTGGGCAAAAGCTTTCATAGCAGATCCTGTGGCATTTCCCAGAGGGCATCCACGAGTCCAAGATGAGTCTTTGGGTGTTTTTTTTCCTATAACCACAAACAATGCATCTCAATCCAGGGCTACAGATCTGAGGCATGCCATCCCTGTGGAACCCAGCTCACACCCTGTTTGCTCCCATGCTCACACGGGCTTTTCTGAGCACTGTCAGCTGCTGGAGGCCTGCAGATCTGTATCTAATGCTCCTCTGCACTTCCTCCCTTTTGAAATGCCCTGGGTGCTCCACAGATGAAGGGTGCTCGGGGCACATCCCTGCATTTAACTTGGCTTAACTCATTTGTTCTTTAATCGTTCATTATCCACATGGGAGCAACTTCAAAGTGCTGTTCTCAGCAAGACACATTGCTCTCTATCACTTGAATATGCCCAAAGCCTGTTTCCTGAAAAACTATGACTTTTTTCCTAATATATAGTATTTCAAAGTCACTTTATGATTAGACCAGGATCACTAGCAGTTAAATCCATCATGATCCAAGAGTGTTTGAGGGCATATTTTACCTAAGTCATATTGTAGGCATAAAGGGCTCAGCTGCAGGAGGACTCCTAGTGTGCCCTGGCTCCACATAAAAGAAAAATAATGGATATTTTCATTAATAAAAGCACAGACCATCATATGCACTCATAATCTCAGAGTAATTAAGCAGCTGGAGAGAATGATGGTTCATACCAAGACTCACTGTGCTCAAAGGGTCCTTTTTCTGTGTACTTGGACGTGTTGCTAAGAAATCTTGTTAATAGTGTTTAAAAGCTGCCCTCTAGGGATATAGCAAATAGCATTTTATTATTGTGTATTGTGATATACAACACAACCTGATGAACTTTCAGAGGGAAGGGTGTGAGATCTTGCAGAGGAGCATTTCTGGGAGAAGATCCAATGCTGAGGGCTCAGACTGTGATGGAGGCACAGCCCTGCAGAGGTTTTACTGCTGTGAACTCCTAACACGTGTCTCACGGTGTTGGGGGTTACAAAGCACCACAGGCAGTGGGAATTGTTTGGCTCCAAGTATCAAAAAAATGTTTTATTTTTTACTTCAGTCCTTATGATGTAAGAAAAATGGTCACAAAGGTAGCAGTGCAGGCCGAAAAATCCAACCAAAAGAACTGAAGTTGACTTAACATTTATCTTGGGATTAATATTGGGGCTAAGATGCCAATTTATACTATTTGAACAGCCAAGTTAAATAACCTGTAACATTTTTATACTACTCTTCAGATGTGGATTGAAAACCCTTTCAGATGTGAAACTGTCTTTTCGTGATAGAGTCTTTCTGTGATTTTGGGCTAATTTGGTCTTATTTTCCCTATAGTGATTTTTCTCTTAATTCTGTCTCACTTTTCCATGACTGATGGTCTGTACATATGCACTGCTCCCAGTGGGACCTATAGAACCCTGTACTGTCCAGTTATTTCACCACAAAATTATCTGTCTGGAGATTTCACCTGCCTGAAAGTTAATCTAGAGAAGGGCATGTGTACAGAAAAGCACTGACAATCAAGAAGTGACATCAAGAAAACTGAGCCAGGAGATCCCCCAGGAAGAAGAGCAGCTCCATGCCTTCAAACACAATCAAACAAGTGATCAAACACAATCTCCAAGCAAATCTCGTGGCCAGATTCACTCAGCATCTCCTCCCATAGTGCTCCTTTCTCCCCTTGCTCAGAAGTAATAGGCGTGGTTTTTCACCAAGGCACAATTTATATGGCAAACAAAATCACAGCAGCAATAATAGTTAAGCAGTACACTCCAGGAATCTCACTGCTACACAAAAGAAAATGTAGCAATGGTGGCTGTGCACTGATATTGGCATCTCTGGCTCCACTGTAAATATTTGTTCATACTACCATTTAGGAGGAAATTTTCTGTCAGCTGATGGTGCTTCAGCCCAGCTGTCTTGCCAAAATCCTGCCATTTTTTGCTTTACATTACCTCAACCCACACTCATCTTTTGCACCCCAAAACAGAGTAAATGCTTTGTTAACCCTCAAGTGCCTGACAGTCTCCTTGCAGTACAGAGCTTCTTCCTGCTTCAATGTTTCCCAGTTCCCCAAGGTTTTCTCCTTCTTCCTATTTAATGCCATGGCCCACAACTGTGCTGATAAAGCCTTTGATTTGCAGTTGGTAACCAACTCTCCTGTAGATATTACATGTCTGAGCACTCTGTGGGCCCCACCTGTCCTTCAAATGTCCCAGATAGAGGCACAGTGGGAGGGTTAAGGGGAATATGGTCTGGAAAGGTGCCAGAGGATTTATGTGGTGATGCTCTGAGGACATGCTTGAGAAGTATAAAGTGTGCTTGCCAGGTTTCATGGCTATGCTTAATATCAACTCATCTCAGAACCTGTGAAAAATAAAAGGCTTTGGAGGAGCACGGGATGTTTCCCTTGGCAGCCCCATGTAAATCATACTGTACTCAGTTGTGCTGGCTCCCCACATCCTCCTGGCAGGAAGTGTGCTTGGGGGAGGGATGATATCTAATTCATGCACAAGAATAATTACAGCAGATTCAACCTGCAAAATCAGCCTGGGCTGAGAACCCCTTTCTGCTTCTTCCTGGGCCTCCTCCTGGCTCAAATTTTATGTGTCAAGAAGTCAGGATAAGGATATATCATGCTGCAAATCCTGAGCAGTGGTGATGGGTCAAAGCAACATAACATGAAGGTTATTATCACCAAGAGTGTGGATTGGCATGAGAGAAGAAAAGAATGTATTTGCCTAAGTGCATCCTGACACAGAAAATCTGTTCTCTTAAGACTTTTTTTTTTATATAAGAACTGCTCCTTCCTTGATTATTTCAGTCCTTGATTTCCCATGAGTGACACAGAAGGTAAATTAGGTTTATGGCAGAAAGTCTTCTAAAGATTGCATGACTCTTTATACTAACAATTTTAATGAAATAGATGGGATAAGCTGGACATACTGGTGAAAGTAAGCCAAACCATAAAAGGCAAGGAATGAATTTTGTCTCACTTATAAAAACATGGACATTGTTATCAGAATTTGTTTTAGTTCCCAGCCCAAGTGTGTGGAAGAAAAATGCTGGTCCATAATTTCCATGGAGTCCGAAGCTCTCACATTGCAGGCATCATGACAGGTGACTCAGCAGTGCCATCCTCCAGATGTGCCCCAGCAGCCCTGTGCTCTCCCAGTCTATAACATATCTTGTCCATTTTTTGTGAAGCACTGTAAATTTTGGAGCTTCTCTTTCACATTTTCCTGCTCCTCTCCTGGCAAGCTTTTCCAAGGCTGGCTGCAGAGTGTAAGTATTGTGGGGAGATCTTCTTCTTGATTTACCTTAATTTTTTAGCTAATCAGTGATATTCCTTTCTGGCCTGGGTTCTTTCTGGCATAAGTGCTGCCATCCCATTAATTCCAGCCAATTAGCACCATGGTGATGCAGCCAAGTGTCAGCTGCTGTGGGCTCTTTGTCTCTTTTTTTCCAGCATAATTAGAGAATATTCACTGACTGTCATGCTGCTTGTAAGTCTTTGTGGTGTTTCCTCTGTTGTGCAGCTGTGTCTTACAGCTCTCCAGCTGAACTTTGGCTCCTGCATGGGGAAGGGGAGCTGGGAGCAGGGTTTGTTCTTGGTGCTAGAAACCAAAAGTGGGACAAGGGAAAATGAAAAGCACCGAAGCTCTTCCCTCTTCCAGCACCAAATCATCAAACTCATGGGGCTGCCCACGTCCATCTGCAAGGCATCTGCTTGCCACTGCAAACTCTACTCTTAAGAAGCAATTTCTGGTTTTTCCCTCTGTTTTTCCCTTAATTTGGAAGTGGAGTCTCATGTAAGTTACAGTTCACTTCCACTGTGTGCTTCTCTCTATTCTCCCCGTGATCAGAGGGAGCAGATGGAAAACTTTACAAAGAGAGCAGACATCTCTGGTCCCTGGCTGCAAGGCCGGAGGGGCCTCAGATGTTCTCCCTCATATTCTTACTGCAGTTAACTGAATTTGGCCAGGGGATTTAGAATTAAAAGCTGCCAAGGCATCTTAAACAAGGCATTTGTCTGGATAGGTTTTCACTGTTACTGATGAGAGAGGGAGAAAATGCTTAATTAGGGAATCAACTCTTTTAGAAGGTTAAGTTTCCTGTGAACATATTTGTCAAAAAGAGAGAAAAAGTGTTGCGAAGTCTGACAAAAATCTCTTTTCTCAATGTGAATGAAAAGACAAGCAGTTAGACTAGAGGATGAGTGTAATTGTTTGATAAACTTAGGACTAGATTTGCTCTAGGGAAATACTGCTTTCCCTCCTCTGCTGATCCTCTTTCCTTCTCATGTAGCCTGGGAAAGGGAGGCCCATGCAGGTAATTCTGGTTTTGCACCGTAAGATCACACAGTGTTTGCTCCAAAAGTCCTTCTTTCTTACCCAATACCTTTTAACTGGTGTAATGCAACTCATAAACCTGGGAAATCCGAGAACTTTGGGGGGAAAATGGGAATTGGAGCATATGCAGCTACGAGATATGTGGCAGGTATCTCTGGGTGGCATGGAAAGCATTTGTCTCATGCAGTGCTGCTTCTCACAGGCACAGACTAATTTACATCTCAAATCCTGCAGTCAATGAAAAGTTAACTCATAATGCTGGTATGGAAGATGATGAATCCAGTTTGGAATATGAGAAAGGAATGACCATTTTTGGTGAGACGAGCTCCAGGACCTGATACTCCTCTGTGCATTCCTCTGCCTGAGATTTACATTTGAAGGTGGTAAGGAATGTTTACCTTTTATGATTGGAAAATAGCACTGTGTAAAGTGTGGCAATTTTTTTCCCCNATTTTTTGCACCATAAGATCACACAGCGTTTGCTCTAAAAGTCCTTCTTTCTTATCCAATGCCTTTTCACTGGTGTAATGCAGATTGTAAACCTGGGAAATCCGAGTACTTTGGGGGGAAAATGGGAATTGGAGCATATGCAGCTACGAGATATGTGGCAGGTATCTCTGGGTGGCATGGAAAGCATTTGTCTCATGCAGTGCTGCTTCTCACAGGCACAGACTAATTTACATCTCAAATCCTGCAGTCAATGAAAAGTTAACTCATAATGCTGGTATGGAAGATGATGAATCCAGTTTGGAATATGAGAAAGGAATGACCATTTTTGGTGAGACGAGCTCCAGGACCTGATACTCCTCTGTGCATTCCTCTGCCTGAGATTTACATTTGAAGGTGGTAAGGAATGTTTACCTTTTATGATTGGAAAATAGCACTGTGTAAAGTGTGGCAATTTTTTTCCCCTTTATGAGCTAAATTGCAAAATTCCTGCCTAGCACTTTGTGGAGAGTGTCTAACTCAAACTGGCAGGTGCTTGTAGAGTGAGCTGCAATGCCAAGTAATAAGGTACATTTTATATATGAATGTATGTGTGGAACAGGAATTATTTCACATTAATTGAGAAAACGGTAGGGAGTTATACAAAGTGGGCTGCTATTTTTTTTTTGTTTCTGTTGTGCTTCATGTACCCTTCCTGACCCCCAAAGGTGTGCAGATATTGGTGGTTTACATTTGCAGTGCAGCAGCAGCTCTGGTGTGTCTCTAATACCTGCCAGTGTTTGGCTGGAAGGAGGGAATACATCAGAATAGCTTTTTAACCTGATTTTGTGTTTGTTAACACCTTTTAACAAAATGATGGTTATGGCCAAGAATTTACTTATATGTGGCTATTTCTTCAGGTAAATATAGCATTTCCTGTAACCTTTGGTGTTGCTAAGTCCCCAGAAATGGGGTGATACTCACTCACATCAGCTGAGCCTCATCTCTCAGAAAGCATTTCTGAAGGCCATACACTTTGGGGGACAGGATTTTATAAGATCATAGTGTTATTTACCACGAATAAATCAGACCATTTTCAATCCATACCCATCACCATTTGCAGGCAATAAATGCACAGTTTGTCAAAGGAGCTTGATTTAAAAACCAGTGTGAAAACTGTCCCCCCACTTGCAACTCAATATCCAAAACACTTAAAGTGCAGTAGGACCAAGTTTGCACTTCAGGGATCCCCTGTGCCCCATAATCATGACAAACAAAATCTAGTCCCAAATGTGAGGAAGAAGAAAATTTATTACTTGCTTAACAATTTTGAATAATTTTCCAATAAATGGTGATGAGGCACTGTAATTACTGGGTGAGTTTAATTTACTGTAGGTGTTTACCAATCAAATTGTATCTGACAGAGGACTTGAAGGGATGGCAGTTATCTTTAAAAAACCCTCAGTGTGCATATCAGTAATATTCCAAAAATCAATGTTGTCATCAAGCAATATTGACCTTCTTAGAGGCTGTGATTTTTTAAATTGCATCTCTGAAATAAGATTAAAACTTTTCATTATGCCTGTTGAGTTTCCTTAAAATAAATAAAAGTCACCAAAGCATTTCTTATGGATCTTGAGCCTCATAATAACAGTCTTTAAATCTGAACAAATCCAAATGAAAAAAAACCCAAACCCGACAATCCCAACAATCCTCCTCCATTATCCTGTGCATCGGGGAAGTTAAAATTTAATACATATTTTGTAAATGTTTAATTAATAGTGGGATTTTTCTTGTTTCTCCTTTCGATGTGCCAGCTGCAGAATCCACCTTTGAGCCCTGGAGGCCCCAGCAGAGATGGTTAATAGATGCAATTTTGGCACCTGATACAGAAAGTAATGCCACTCCATTAGCACAGGCCCAGACACCTCTTGCTCATGGATTGTTGTTCTTTGTTAGAGTGCATAGCTAAGAATTTGTTTAAATTTGACAGTGGGAGGTGGATATAGAAGGAAGGTTTCAGATCTATGAGGGAGAAGGAGCATCCATGTGCTGAACTCTGCCCTGAGCTCCCACAGAAGTCCACCCCTACACAATGGCCAAGGCATTTATCACAGTGCTCAGAGAAAGCAGGCAAAGAGAAAGTAAATGATCCAATAAAATTTACCTGTTCTGGAGGTTTTCTTTGGGGTTCTTATCTGCTCTGGACAAATCTGGCTGTTGAGGTTTTTCTGTACACAGCTGAGATGACTCCAGGTTGCCCTGGGGCAGACCAAAGGTGTAATGTTGCTCCTCTGTGCTGAGCACTGCAGTTGGTAAAGCTATAAACATAAAAGACATGATGTTAAAATAAATCATACAAGTGGATATATTTGTCTGCTCTATCCCTCCAGGGGGATATATTCAGGAATGCTGAAAATACTTTCAGATGGCAATTGACAAATAGATGGGGAAGAATAAAAGTTTAATTTTTTTCCCTTAAAAAATTTTGCTTTTTTCAAAAAAGCTTGTTTTTCCCTGCTTATACACTAAATTTAATAGACTATAACAAGGTCAAATGAAGGACAAAACATGGGGGAAATATTCTGGAGGCAATTAAAAATTGGTTAATTCCTTTTTTTTGTTTCCCAGCTGGTTGGGGCAGGGGTCTAGAGCTGACATGTAGGGTGTCCCCTTAGCATGGCACCCTGGCAATCGTGACCAGTGGCTTCCTGCCTGTTCTCCTTCTGTACAAGAGAATTTTGCAGAAGTATTAAGCAGGACCTACCTGAAACCTGGTGAGAGGGGCAGGGGTGTCTCTAACATTATCTTAGTCCTGCACACATCTATATTCTTTTTCATAATGTTACAGCAATCTGGCATGGAGTTCACTTTGTGAAAAAACAAACAGAACCAAAAGGCAACAATCAAATCATAACCAAGGTTATGAAGTTGTTGGGGTTTAGGATTCCATTTTGCTGCTAAGAAACAATAACAACCAGTAATTAGGAGAGAGGGCACTGGCTGCATTCTTTTACCTGAAGGTTTCTCTTGGAGGGGCAGAGATACCAAAGAATTTGGCTGGGGAAAAGGGGGCTGGACACAGCTCCCAGCTCTCCCAGCCTCAGAGGAAAGCAGC
>VZTB01001469.1:211-34319 GCA_013397245.1 Thryothorus ludovicianus
AGGGAGGGAAGGAGGGGACACATCACTGCTCGCCTTCGTGGCTTTTCCTCCTATTTTTCTTCATTTTTATTTCTTTTTAAAATCATTTTTAATTCCCCCTTTCCCAAGCAACTCCTGCCCTTTCTCGGCCCTCATAGCTGCAGTGGGTCATGCACCTGTACTTCTGAGAAATGGTTCCTTTCCAGTCGCTTAAACAGAGACGTTTACGTAGGTGCAGCCAATATTTTGCTTTGAAGCCATAACCCAGGCATAGTGGTGCTGCTAATCCCCTTAATTCTTTATGTGCACTGCCCCAGCTTTCTGCTTCTGGAGGCCTTTTTGGAGGAGGAGGGCTGAGAAGTGGTGAGTAAATGTGTGAATAAAACCAGAATGTGTGTACCTGTCGGTGACAACTCCTGAGCTTCCCAGTTAAACAAAGATGCTTGTATGTCTGTCAACACATCATTTAATACAAGTATGAAACTCGGGGATTGAAAACAGCAAGAGCAAAACCTCGTGAAAGGGCAAATGTTTCTAAAATTTCATGCATCCACTGTTTTCTTGGGATGGAGCGTCCCATTTATGCCACTAAATCTAATAACCCTAAGGCTTTTCTTCCTAATTTAAACCATGTCAGACAAAGTTGGAACCACATATGTGTGTCAATAGTGCAGTCTGACTGCCTGCTAAGTTCTGACAATACATCCATTTCCCATGGCGTCCTGTAAATCTTGCAAGTTTAGAGTTGCACATTGTTTGAAGCTGTGCAGAGAAACATAGGAAAAGATGAACCCAATTTCCCAGCTACTTGCACAACAAAAGTGCTCTTGTCCCACAGAGCGATGAGCAAAATCAGAAGTAGGCCTCAAATGTGGGATTTTCTTTGGGACACAGCAGGAAATGCTGGATTGGCTTCCAGAGGCTGCGACTGCTGCCCATTAATACATCAGCAGCAGAAAAAGCCATCCAGTTGTGGATAATTTTTCACTTGAATTGGAAACGTGTCAACCCTTACCTTTGTAGGGGTTGTGCCCACCTCTGCTGTGCTTTTTCTGGGTAGAACACAACAAAGGTACCGCTCAGTTGTGCTGTTAATTAATTTGGTGTTGCACGTGATACCTAATTAAGGGAATTACCTGTTTAAGAACCTGGAAATAGAAACTCCGTGGAATTAAAAGGAAAGCATCTTCACAATTTCTTTTCAAAGTTGCATTGGTTCAAGACAGAGACTCTTGCAAACATATGAATTAAAAGTATGAAAATCTCCTTGTCTGTCAGCATAATCAGTGTCACTCAGATCAGGAAGAACCAGATCCAGACCATCAAAGTTACATCCACCCAGCTGCCAGCTGCACCTTTGGTTTGGCTGCTGTTTTCTGATGTTAATTCTCTGGTTTGAAAAGATCCCGACCACCTTAAAACAGCTTTTTTCAGGCTGAAAAGTCTTTTTCGTATTCCACCAGGTGGCACTCGCCTATAAAAAATTGTTACGGGAGAGTTTAATGGTTCATCTCCCGGCTTTCCTGGTGGAAAGGCTTGTAGCAGTGGAGCTTTACAGTTCCCTGATCAGGACAGAAGTTTTCCTGGCCTTTATGTAACCTCCAGGGAAGTGTTTTAGCAAAGAACTCAGCTGTTCTGTTGCACTACCTGAACACAAATGGTGTTGGGAAGGAACTTTTACACCGGGTTTGCTGCCTGTCACACCTGGATCACCACCTGGAGCATCCTGTAAGAGCTTGAATTGCTTCCTGTGAACAGCCCCCTTGAGTTTAGCTGGATTATTCAGGCCACTGAAACCTCTGTATATGGATTTTTGATCTGTGTTGTACCAAATCTGCCAGCTCCAATCACGGTTTGTGTGAGTCAAGACAGACAGAAACACACCGACCTTTCTCAGGATGTCACTTCGATTAAAACCCAGAAAAGGCGGAAAATTGATCTTTTTTAAGACGCTTCTGGTGCTTGGAGGAGGAAACCGAATCCTGTCAGGAGTACGAGACAGTGTAATGCCAAGTAAGCCACCAGATAGCGCCACCACATCACCGTTTTTGGGTCAGATCCTCGCCTTTTGCTCTGCGAGAACAGTTTCTGTGGCTCACACCCAAGTGCTGTCGCTGTCTGGGCAGGATTAACAATGCTGAAGCTTTAACTTCTTCACCACTGTTTGTAATAATGGCTGCTTCCAAAATTAAAAAAAAAAATAAAAAAAGGGCAATGCAAGCAACCACCCCAACCTTATTTGTTTCGATGCTGCAGAATGATTGCTTCTTTCAAAAACTGTTATAATTAAAATTAAATTAGAATTAAAACAGCAGATGGCACATTAGGCCTATTGAATAGGGGATAAAAGACCTGATGCTGTGGAAAAATCCTCTGAAAAACCCTTCCAAGACTATTTCTGGAGATTGTTTCTGTATGATGTCTTTGTGTTATGAGTGATTAATTTATATATCTCCATTTATTGTTAATTTTGAGGTCATTAACCGCTGGGTTTTTTTAGTAGGATAAGAGGGTTAAGAGAGAAAACCTCTAATTTTGCCTGTTTTGATAATCAGCAGAAATGGGAAAAAGCAAAACAATGTCCATCATCACTTTAATGAGAAGTACACATTTTTATTTTGGAGGAGAATGATGGGATTTAACGTGGTGATGCATTTCTCTGTAAGTTCTGCTTTTACATTCCTGATTATCAAAGTTGCTTTAAAAAAAAAATAGATGCAGAAATTTGGGCAGCCTCCAAATATTATTGCTAAATAGCCCATGTAGGCCTGTGTGCAGTCAAAATGAGCTGCTCCCAATTCTTCCTACTTTCCTTTATAAACTTTTATCAAAATGGGATTCGGCAGGAACTTGGAATGACAATTCTGGGTGTGTAAGTCAAATATTTTGCTGTTTAAAAAGAAGGAGGTGTGCATGAGATTGTGAATCCAGACCTGTCCATATCCTGCATCAGTCCACAAAAAGTGGCTTAAAACACTGTTTAGATCTGACCTGGTGTCTCACTTTCTGGCAGTAGAAGTATTCCCACTGAAGAATTTGCGCCACCATCTAAATTTCTTGTGGACAGCTGACCTAAATCTGAATTTTCATGGTCAAAACAACTGCCAGGGATCAAATAAAAGCAATCAGGCAAAACAAAATGCTGCATTATGGCATGGCTGCTTCAAAAGTGTTTCAGAAGTTAAAAATAGCTTTAACAATGGCTCCGAGGTCCCTTGGCAAAATGGCAAGGAGCACATTCACAGTGCCCTGAGCTCCAGTGACATTTTGATATTTTTATCACACTGGGATTTCAACAGATCCCTCACTTTCTCCTGTGCTGTGGACAGAGGATTTCACAAGTACTGCAAGACATGATACAGTTTCCATGGAATGCCTCCTAGTGTAAACTCATCCCTGCACCTATTAATAATTTTTTACCTTTGAGATTTCTGTGTGTGATGCCACACTCGTTCCCAAGTCCAGTAAGAGTTCCATGCTGTCCTGGAGGTGCTGGTCATTCTTTCTGAGCAGAGCCCATACAGTGCTGATACACCTTATAAAAAGTGTCAAGAGATTTGGGCATTAGCAGCAAACATTTTCAGTGGAGTTAAATATCAGTTCCCAGCCCCTGGCTCATCCCCTCTTCCCCCACCCTTCCTCCCTGTTATGCTGGATAATTGAAAGTTGATTGGCAGTGAGTGTATTTAACAAAGGGCACAAACCTTTAAGGAAAGTGATTAACCACTCTCCACTCTCCAAACAATTTATATACGTGCTTAGACTCATCTAATCCTTGCTTTGCTAAAAGCTTGGATGGGCTTTCCTCTTGGTTTGTAGGGATGGGGCTCAAACGAGCAACTCACTGCCAGTAATTAGTATCTCCTAAAATCCCCCAGCAAGGCTTTTTACCTTCTTCAGCAGGTAAAAACCGGAGGTACAAAGAGATTTAGCAATTTCTTAGCAATGAGACAAAATACCTTTGTTCCATCAATGCAGTTCTTAGACATTTCAATCTCTAGCTCTGCCATAAATTTCAGGATGGGGCTCATGATCTTCCTGATTGGTTCTTGCTTTTTGGCAAATTTTATCCATATTTTGAACAAGACAGGGGATGGTTACCTCTTGGATTTTTTATGCTTCCAATCCCCCTTGTTTCCTAATGTTAGGCTCTAATTTCAGATTGGTTCTTGCTTCTCTTTTAATGTTGGGGATGACGTGAATGGGAAATCTTTGTTTGCCATCAGGTAGAAGGGCATGTAAGGCAGTAAGACTTGTTTAGGTGTCTTGGGATAGAACAAACTGCAAAAAGGTCTCCCTAAATCCACATCATTTCTCTATGTCAACACTGACACACTATTTTAATCACAAAGTCAGCTGAACCGAAGGCAAGACACCATCACATAATTTGGCTGACACATTAGGATGCTTAACATTTCCACTTTATCAACGAAATGAGTGAAATAAAAGGTTGTGACACTGATCTTTGGCAAAGAACTGCAGGGTATCATGGTGGGCTGGATGTCAGCTGATCCTGCTCATTCCTCCTCAGCAGAACAGGAGGATGAAAATAAGAGAGAACTGCTCAGGAATTGGGATAAAGGCAGGGAGCTCAATTAACAGTTACTGTCATAAGCAAATCAGAGTTACCTTGGGGAAAGTTAATTTAATTTACTGCCAATTAGAGTGGGATGGGGAGGAGCAAAGACAAGATCTTCCCTGCTTGCCTTACTTTCTTTACCCTCTTAATTTCTGACTCCTGTCTTGATTTGAAAGACAAGTATCTGCTAAGGAAGGCAGGAGCCTCCCTTAGAATGGAGAAAGTAAACCTCCTCCCTCCCAATTATTGTAATTTTGGATTTAAGGGGGTTCTCAGGTAAAGATATGGGAACAGGAATAACATATCTCCTAATTTTATTAGGAAAATTAAAATAAAAAATGTAGTAATAAAAAAAAAACAAACCAAACCCACTGACAGAGTCAATCTAACCTGATCCTCCTGTGGGTCAGGGGGTTGGTGGCAGTGCCATTAAATGGTGGCTGCAGCCCTCCTGCAGTGGCAGATGTGGCTCTGTTGGAGCAGTGATCCTGTAGAAAGGTGGAGTTTCCCTCTGAAGGTCCAGTGGTGAGAGATGGGCTGGGTTTTCCTCTAGGGATCCAGTGGAAAAGGCTGCTTGATATTCCAAGTCCCAGACTTTTATCCAGGTTGGTTCCTCCCCTGGGTGGAGCATCTCTCAATGGGTTGATGGAATTTTCTCATCCATGCAGGGAGGCTCAGTGGCCCATGAGCAGAAGATCTCTCCCTGGAGGGAAGATGGGTCCTGGAAGAGATTAATAAAACTGCCCCAGCTGGTTTTTTGCAGCTGGGCCATGAACAGAAAATTACCCCACTCCCCCGCCCCAGTTTCAAAAGACGGTGACAGAACACACACTGCTGGGGACAGCCTGCCCTGAAACCCAAGACACTCCTGCCTTGCTCTCAAGTGGTGCAGGAGGATGGGGAATGGAGGGCTGTGCTCAGCCCGGGAGAGCTCCTCTTTCACACTATGTGATTGGCAAGCCGTGCCAAAATCTACCACCAGGAACTCACAAAATAGATCAGGCTGTTTCCATCAGGCTTGGGTTGATGCTGTCCCTTCTTGGCTGTCCCTCGCTGGCATGTCCTCTGGGAGGGGTGTGAGCTGAGGGAGCCTCTGCCTGCCAGGTGGGTGCTGTGGGCAGAAGAACTGAGCAATGGCAGCCAGAGCCTCCCTTTGCTGCTCCCTCCTGTTTTTTGGAAGGTTTCCAAAAAACTGTCCAGTTCCCTACAGAACTGTCCAGTTCCCTACAGAAGCCTGGTGGTGTCTCCCTGGCTCAGCTCAGGGAGCTCCTGTGGCACAAAACCTCTCTTGCACAGCTGCAATTCCCACTGTTAATGCCTCCCTCTGCAGCAATGGGACACGGGGCTGGGCACAAAATGGGAACAGAGGGAACTCAGAAGACACATCAGCCCCACTCCTGGGAATATTTATAGTCAGGCTTAACTCCCAGCATCCTGCTAACCCCTCACAGGATCCAAAGCTTCAATAAAACTTGGCTGAAATGCTCTGTTTACAAATGGTATCAAGAGGAAGCATGTGCAGCGTCCTCTACAAGAAATGAAGTTTTTGAAACAAAACACCCATCCATCCCCCGTGTCAGTTGATCCCACAGACACAGCAGGAAATACACACACAGTAGTAAACCAAGGCAAAGCAAGGTTGTATTTTCACTCTTGTTGCTCTTAGGGCTTCCGAAAGAAATATTGTTGCTGCGTGAGACCAAACATCAAAAAGTTGGTTGACAAAACTCCTGACTTCCATTCAGCCTCACTCAATTTCTCCTCTTGCTTTGATATGCAAACCCTTGTGCAAAGCCCTCGCTGTCATGGACCTAAGAAGAGAGGGAAGGGGTAAAATAGACATGGGGAAAGCTTTTCCTAGTATTATTCTATTTAACAGTTAATCTCAGTATTTTAACTCATTCTCTCATAGTTATTTTCCACCTTCGGTTTAATCAGAGGATTATAAGTTTAAATTCCAAATATATTTAGATACGCTGTTAAAATACTGCAGGAAGAAAGATGCATCCTTGTTTCACATAGGGTATTTTTTATCAGAATAATTAATTAATACTAATAACAATGCACCAGCTCAGCCATCCTTAATGAGCCTAAGATGGACATGACTGGAAGGTGGACATCATATCCCCTTTCCCTGCTGGCATTGCCCTCTCCTGCTGGGAAAAAGGCCTGGCACTGGTGTCCAGTTTGGATCTGTGGGGAGCACAGCTGAGGCAAGCCCAAATTCTTTGGGTTGCAGCTGGCTCTGCACGCTGGGCAGAGGGACATCTGCATGTCCCTTGGGAAAGGGAACTGGGGGAAGAGCAGCCCTCCTTTGTGGATGATCTGGGCTGCTTTGGGCTCAGGGGAGTGCTGGGTGAGGTGGTGTGGCTGATCCTCAGGGGTGCACGGGCAGGGGCAGGGCTGGTCCCCATTAAATGTGGGGTTTAACGAGGGATGAGGGCTGGAGGAGACTGCTTGGACTTCTGAGGCTGACATTCTGATTATCCCAATAACCATTCTGCTTGTATGTTACGTGTCTCAAAGCCATCTAGGGAAGTCTCTTCCCTGAGACCTCCAAGGTCTTAGAGCAGCTCAGCATAATTTCCAAGCTTCCCTCACCCACTTTTCCTTTCTTGATTATTTAAAAATCTCAGAAGCTGTTGCTCAATGCCATTTATGAACCGAGTGTGGTATAAAAATCCCAGCTCCAGTGCAAATATGCACAGCTGTCACATAGAGCACACTTTTTAAAACCAAAGCATCATCAGGTATTTTAGCAAACAGGTACAAATTTTCCACTTTATAAAAACATACATTTATATAGTTCTAGTGATGCCAGCTGAGCTGGCTTTGCTTTATATGGCAAATACACCATCTAAAATAGGTTGTGCAAAGGAATTGCTAATAAGGCAGAAAAGTGAACCCAAATTTAACTGAGAGGGCCCTGCCAGCTTTGCAATTTGGATTTCAAAGCTCTCCAAGAAAAATATTCTCTTTTTACCTCCTCAAAAGGATCCAAACTCAAACATGGTGTCGGAAACAAATTGCAAAGCTATAAACACTCCAGCTATGACATCAGGCACTCAGAAACTGCAAGAAGTGACAACATTAACTCGTGATTTTTGCTTCAGGGAGGGCACACGTGTAGATGTGTTTTCCAGCAGGAGGGATGGAGACAGAGAGCTGTAATAGTCAATCTGATGAATTTCAGGGCTGGATTACCTGTATCTACCTCCTCTACCCCCACAAAGGAAAGGATGGACTGGTGAAGGAAGCAACTTCCAGACCCATGTCCCTAAAATGCTGCAAACCATCCATGCATAAACTCCCTGCCTGAGCTTGTTTCAACATCCAAACAAATTTGTGAGCAGTTTTGATTATCCAAGAGCAGGGGAATGCAAACCTTCTGACACTTCCAGAAAGCCTCCAACGAGCACTTGGAGCAGGAAGCAGTGCCTGGGGAGCATTACCACACAGAGATAAGTTTAATTACAGACATCAGCATTTTGCTGGAGAGGCTGCCTTGTCCAAAATTGCGCTCTCTGTGTCGTTTCAACCCTCACAGATAGCACAAAAAGGATCAGCTGGTGTTCTAGACTCCAGGGCCAAGTGCTGTAAATAAATGCTGCTCCACACATGAGTAATTCCTTTGGCTCTGAGTGTGCTGCCTCTGGGTCAGGGAACATAGGACAAACCCTGACCTGCCTTTGGTGCTCCTAAGGGGCTCCAAAGCCCAGTACCTCCAAGCCCTGTGCTCTCCCTGCCAGGTGAAATTAGGCTTTGCTGTGGGAAGTGTCTCCTTTGTCCAGGAGTTGGGGTAGAAAGCCCTCTCATCCCATTAAGGCAAAAGGAAAGCATTACCTGCTTCACTATATTCAATTTCTTCTTGCCTAAGTGACATTTGCTGACCACCACCATTTTCAAGGGGACATTGCAATCCAATCCTATTTAAAAGCCTATTAAAACCACTGGTTTATGACTAGATTTTGTAATGATCATGTACCAGGTACCACGAGAGCAATATTTTATCTGCACTTTTAATTCTGCATTGTCAGAGCAGGTGTTAAGTTGGAGTTTTGAATGCTTAGGTCTTGTCTGGTTTTCACATAGATCTACTTTTAGGGCTAGCAAGGAATATTGAATAAAAGCAGAAGATAATTAAATTAGTGAGTTTGTTGTTGATCTTACATTGAGAGACAGGGGAACGAAATTTGGTGCTATAGGGTGTGACTGAATACATAAAAAATTATGTTATAAAATAACATGAACATTGGCCAAAGGTGGAAAAAAACAGTGTTTCTAAATAGGAAAATATTTTGCTGCTGGGGATTTGGGGATTTGTGTGCTAAGAAAGGGCTTGGGGGGGGTTTAGTTCTTTATGCAGCATGAAAACTCAGCAATTCCTGCTCCCATTCCCTTTGTGTCATCCCCACACTCTCTAGAAACGAGTAACACGTGGCTTCCTAGCACAGAAATGGTGGCAAATCTATAATTGCTTTAATTAAGCTGTTCTGTAGTATTAGGACCACCCAAAAGATGGCACTAAACAACCTTTAGTCCTGCTCACAGGCACACCCCTCCCTCAAAAAAAAAAAAAAATTGCTAATAATACTCAGAAATAGCCTGCTAGCTTAATTCTGTAATTTTGTGTGCAAAAGTAGGAATCATTTTAGATAATTCTATGTTAGACCAACAGGAAAATTGGGGAGACTTTTATATAAGCAGGTAAACTTTGCACTGCAAATATGTCTTTCCTAGGCCCACATGAAAGTGTTCATGTTTTTGTAAACATGACAATGTGACATTTGCTGAGCTGTGAAAACGGGTTAAAATTACCCAGGAGTTAGGCACTGCACTTAAAATATTTGTTTCTTTAGAAGCTGTGCATTGGCCTTTATAAATCTGTGGTTATTGGGCCCAAGGTAATTTTATTGATGTGGGTGCAATGTGGAGCTACATGGAATGGATGACAAGTGTTAGCAAGGGGCTGATTGTCACTACCTTTTGTAATGGGTAGGGCTGATTATTCTGATGGTTAAATTAGCTTTTTTTCTGCAATAGGAAGAACAAGACATGTTTTTGCTTGTCACTTTTCATTTTATGATGTAATAGTTGAAGGAGGGGAAAAAAAACCTTTTCATATTTATAACCTCTAAAAACTCAGAAGTGGTCTCTAATTTAAACCAAACCATAAAGATGAGAGCGTTCACAGAAAATGCTAGAGGAGGAATCCTCACATCCTGTGGGAGTAATTTTCTACAATTACTTCAGTTTAATGATTTTAATCAAATACATGTTAATAATAAACGATACAAATGAAAGAACACTGAGCACCACCTTTGCTTGGAGCAGAAATCATTTGGGTAGCAAGAGAAGCTGAGAGATCCAACATCTTCCACAAATATTTGACTCCCCTTTTTATGAGGCTCCTCTTTTGAATATGGTTGCCTGTAAAACTGCAGCTAAAGTAGGAGGATAAAAAGAAGCTTCCCAGGAACCAGACACAAAAATTTGCACCAGTTGCTCCAGAGCTTGTCCCCTCCTACAGTAATTCACTCACTTGGGTCCTTCTGTTCAGTAATTAATTTTGATGTTATCTGTCAAGGCCATGTGAAGTCAATAGTTGAGCATCTCTCCAAGGCCTTCCTAATTTCATTTTAAACAACTTCCTATTTTAATTTAAAAAAAAAATCTGAAAATAAGTCACATTATAAAAATTAGCTCACTCTGCAGGAATATATTTTGGGCAGGGGTAGGTGAGAAAAGCATTTTTCTGACAATCATTGGAACCTTCACATTCTGAGGGGATTTGAATGCACTGCAGATATTTTCTATAGCAGAGAGGAGGTACAGTTTCTTACTCTGGGCTTGAAGATAACTTTGCAGTGAAGTAAGAGCTGGAGGACGTCAAGGGGAGGGATGATAGGGAGGGAGAGAGGCTGAATTGGAACATTACTAATTCTCACAATGGTAGCTCAGTGAAAAAAAATGCTGCAGAACAAACCTGCCTTCATCCAGTCAATTTTTGGAAAGAGTTATGGCCATTTGGAACTGAGCTCTTGCTTGAAAACTCTTTGGAAACAGGATGCTGCTCCTGAGCACTTTGAGCCCTTTTGGGACCTGGGATGAGATCCATCTCACCCAGCCTCAGCCATCTGCATCTGAGCCCCGTGTCCCTTTGTCACTGGACAGGAACACCCACTTGCAATGTGCAGTCCAGCTGACCCACCACTGCAGGCTGAAAAGAAGAGCACGAGTGAAGTGCCCATTCCCTCCCTGCTGAATCCAAAAGGCACCTATAAACACTCTCCAGAGGCACAACCAAAAATCCTGGGAGAAATCCCTTCCCCAGTGTCAAAATATTTTTTTTTGCATTCTTGAAAGTCCATGAAACGGTTGCAACAATTTTATATATTTAGGCTTTAAAAAATAAATAAATAAGAGGAGCAGTGTAATGCAGCCTTGGCAGACAGTGTGCCACTGGAATAAATTATGACAGCAGTGTTTGCCTTCATAGATCTACTCCCAGAAAAGTCAGCCATTGTTCCATAATGCAGCCTTTAGAGCACTCTGAGCCCAGGGATGGATTTGTCTGGTCAAGGGGAGATGCATTTTCCATCTGTAAGGACCCAGACCACAGGGGAGAAGCAAGAGCCTGTGGGGCACTGTTCATCTGATCCTAAGGTCAGGGGCAAAAGCCACCAGCATCTTACCTCTTAGGTGCCTGCTTTTCAGTCCTGTTTGATGTCCCCAGTCCTGTTTGATATCCTCAGTGATGATCTGATGAGGGGATCGAGTGCAGCCTCAGTCAATTGCAGAAGAAACCAAGCTGGGCAGTTCTGGGCCCCGTGCTGCAAGAAAGACATCGAGGGGCTGGAGGATGTCCAGGACAGGGAACGGAGCTGGGAAGGGTCTGGAGCACCAGGAGGGGCTGAAGGAGCTGGGAAGGGGCTCAGCCTAGAGAAAAGGGGGATCAGGGGGGCCCTTCTGGCTCTGCACAACTCTCTGACAGGAGAGGACAGCCAGAGGGGTCGGGCTCTGCTCCCAGGGAACAGGGACTGGAGGAGAGGGAACGGCCTGAGGCTGTGCCAGGTTGGACACCAGGAGGAGTTTCTCCATGGAAAGGGTGCTCAGGGAGGTTTGGAGTGCCCATCCCTGGGGGTGTCCCAGGAAGGCCTGGAGGTGACACTCAGGGCTCCGGGCTGGGGACAAGGGGATCAGGCACAGCTTGGACTCAACGGCCTTGGAGGTCTTTTCCAAGCTCAGTGATTCTGGGATCCTCTGCCAATTAGCAAAGGTACCTGGCTTGAGTAATTAAAGGTGCTGCAGGCAGGGCCAGTGCTCCTGCCTGCAGTGTGGAGCTGCTTCTGTGGGTGCAGCTGTGAGAATGGGCTGGAATGAAAAAATAACTGCGAATGTAAACCTGATGCTGAAAGCAGCTGTAAAAAATCCTGGTAACAGAGGAGCAGTTGTTTTATATCACTATTTTGGAGCCTAGAAGCCCACGGTACATTCCTGGCTGTGGTTCTGCTCACTGTGTGACTTAAACCAGGATAATTATGACTTTTATGTCTTCCAGTTGCTTCAGCAGGGAAACAGGGGGAAGGATATCTTCTGGTGCCTATTTGTCACCACTTCATTTGACCTGTGCAAGCCTAGACAAACTCTGAAATCTTGCAGCTCAACTTCACAGTTAAGGGGAGCTTGGGGATATTTGATTAGGATTAGGCTTTGAATGGCAGCACTATCTTTTAGCTAGGCTAGGCCTGGATCGCTCCAGCATGACTTACTTGGGAGAAAATCCAAGCAATGAATTAATCAGTCCATCCTTGGAAATGCAAACATCAATATGGCATCACATGTATGAGCTTTGCCTTCTCATTTCTTTTGGTTCTCCTGCGGCTGCCATGTGTTGCTGAACCTGGAAGTAAAGGTGATAATAATGACCTCAAATTTTGGATTGCATCTATGTCTCTGCTGTTACCTTCCCTTCTATTTCCCATGATTTCCAGCATGTGTACTGTATGTGTGTTTGGGTGCCCACACTGTGCTTCTGCCATTTGTTGGCAAAATATCTCGTCGGCCGAAGCTACTGTGGTGGAAATCATTAATGACCCCAAAGCTTGCAATGTCTAATTAGACCTGGAACTCATGCCTTATCTTCTCATAGGCAGCCAAAAATCCCCAAGGGACTTGAATCATGATGGTTGTGGTGCATTTTGAGAAAACTTCCAGATTCAGTCCGTATCAGAGAGTTCTTGCTTTATCAGCAGCTGCTCACTCTTGATTCCCTCAATTTTTGACATTCTTGTAAATTTAAATTCATTTGCTGCACCGGGGCTTGAAAGAGCAGCACACTGAGCTGTTTGCTCCAGTGCCTTGTTACAATGTTTTCCCATAACAAGAGGGCATGAAAACATCCAGCTATCTGCTGGAAAATGTTCTAATTATTTTCTGCGTGGTGAAAGGTCACAGCCGACAAAGCAAGGGGAAGACAAGCAAGATCCACGTAGCTCTGCACTGGAATTACACCTTAGGAGGGAAGATAATAATTATTAATACAGCCTATAACAGCAATTGTAAAGATTTTCTAAAACCATGTTGTTAAACAAGAAGTGTAAGCCTTATTTTATGTCAAGAGCAGGAAGAACTGCCCACAGAAACAGAGTTATGGGACTAGCAAAGAATAGGAACATTTTATTTTCAAAGTCATACAGCAAACTTTGATCGTCGTGTAGGAAATACCCCAGACTTGAAAAATCCTGCCACTGACCTCTCAAAGGTAGAATAAAACTAAGGGAAAAGGGGAAATAACTCACCAATTTTTTAATTAGTATTATGCCAAGGCTTTTAAGAGTTTGAATTCTAAACGTGATCTAAGAAAGAAAAACATTTTCTTTCATTGAATGGCCCTGGGGGTTCACTCCCCTTTTCTCCCCTCAGCCCTCCCTGAGAGGTGTTCTTATTTCTTGTCTCTTGCATGTATGTGTAAAAATACAAAGTCATTTGTAAGGAGTTCACTTAATTCCTCACTCTTAGCTCACATTCATTACACATTTTGTTTGGCAGAAGGGAAGGGAAGAGTGTGCTCCAGCCAGGGAATGCTGCTGTCCACTGAAAAATGTGTTTGGATGGAGGAGCTCTTTTTCATGGATGGATTGTGGCTTTTGGCAGCAGAGGTGGCAGGAAGCAGTTGCCATAACTACTATACCATTAAAACAACAAAAAAAAAAGGCTTTAGGTAAAGAGCCATTTTTGAAATGATGGTTTTACTACCAATCCTGGTAGAATCCATCAGTTCAGTATGATGGGTGGCAGGATCCTGAATGTGGTCTCCTGAGTGTATGCTCAGGATCTGCTTTTAGGGCTAAATTCAGGCTTTTGGCTTGTAAGGTACATAGAAGGGGAAAATACACAGACAGCCAGAGAGCTGAACATAATCTGCCTTGCGTGGGATTTCAGGTTTTGGCTGGAGCCACACTCTGGTGTTAAATAGCAGAGTAAAAAAAAAAAAAATAAAAAAAAAAATAAAAAAGAGTATGTTTTCCAAAAGCTTTAAGGATGGGATTTACAAATTCGCTGGAATGATTTAGAAATAAAAGTTATATTTTAAGTGCAAATCTAATTGCAGACATAACTTAATATTTATCTCTATTCAAGTGATGGATACTACCCAGATTAAAAATCCCAGATACAGTTGATAAACACTGCAAACAACTGGAGTAGAACCCAGGGAAGGTTTATACTGGGTCAAACCCAGCTGAAGGCTTTTCATCCTCAGCATTACACCACACATTATTGTCACTGGCAAATTACTCTGGCACTATTTGCGTGCTGCCGGAATCCAAAAACATTTCACACTGCTAAAATAACCCCTGTCCGTTGCCATATAGACACCAATGTAGTTTTTGTGGTCCTCCAGCTACTTCCCTGCAGTGCTTTGAGCTGTGTCCCAAATGATTTACTCACAGGACGAAGTCAGGTGAATTGGCCTCACACCTCTGCTCGAGGACTGGCTCCCAGGCAGGATTTACCCCTTCATCCTCGTGAATTTCTGGGCTCAGCACCTACATTGTCCCTCAGGGAGCCTTTCCAACTCATGGTCCCGATGAACCTCCAGCAGGGAGCCACACCCAGCTCCCAGGCTTTTTCTTTTAACCAAGAGCCCTTGGGGTGGGGTTAATCTTGTTACTCAAGCTAATGCCTAAATCCTGTGACTCTCAGGTGCATCTTCTTTGGGCACCTGAGCAGGTGCCCAAAGAAATTCTATTTTCCTTTGCTCTGAGAGCCAGTATTATATTCAGAGGTACATCAGGAGCCACTGACTCACTCCCAGCCCTTCAGGAGCTGTAATGCATATAGCAGCTACCATTGCTTCCATGCAGGAGTAGGAGCCTCCTGGAATATCTAATTAAATAAATCAACTAGGCTTTAAAAAGGCTTAAAATGTTAGACCCATCTGGGCTGCAGCCTTCAGCTTTTTGGTAACAATATCCCCGTTCTCATAAAAAATGAGTTATGAATTCTTCAGCTACTGCTTCTAATGGAAATCTGTATTTATCTTTTTGGAATAAATATTTTTTTTTCCTTCTATTTATCAGTTAAGTTGAACCTTGTATGAAATTATCATAAACCATCTGGGCTCCTTTCTTAGTTAATTTTCCCTCCTTGCTGTATCTAATTGAAAATTAAAGTATTTTTCCTCTATCGCTGCTCTATTCTTTTATTTTAGCTGTTCTGCTTTATATTTTAAAGCTTAGCCCAAGATATTGAGTTCTGTGAGATCTAAATTAACTCCCTGAGTTTTCCAAAGGTTTTGGATGTTGCCTGGTTATGGCTTACGTCCAGATTGAAAAGAGAAGAGATACAGTTCATAGATACTGTTCCTTCTTGGAGCTTTCCCCTTCTTTTTCTTTTGTAGTTGCAAATGAGAAGAAACTACACCTCTTAATTTCTTTTTTTTCTGATGTGGTTTTTTTTTTCTAATCTACTTGGTATTAGACATCCTCTTTTCCATATTTCTAGAAACCTGACCAGCTCTGAAAGCAAACCAGGTGATGATTTAAATACACATTATGAATGCAGCCAAAGGAAATGGCTCCAGGGGTAGAAGACGTGGGCTCTGGGGAAGAGGAGCCTGAGACTGGAGCCATACTGGGAAAGCCTTGAGCAGGCTGAGGCAGGCAGAGACCTTCTGGAGGCAAAGCTGTTCCACAGCAGCATCACAGCTTGCCTTAGGGTCTGGCTTCATCTCTACCTGGCCTGTTTTGGGGGGAAAAAATAGCCAAAAATGCACCACAAACTCATCCCAGAATATGAAATATTCTGATGGAGAGAGAAGCAAAGCATCCTTTGGTTCTTCCTTCTGTTCTCTGAAGGGAAAGTTCGTGATATAGAATTCTTCAGAATTTGATCCCGACGAAGGGGTGGTGTTGTGATGGAGATTTTTGTATTCCCTGCGTGCATGGAGAGGCTGAGGTTTCCACAGCCAGGTCCTGCCACTTCCCTTCTCCCTTTGAAAGCAAGCTGAGGAGCATTACAGCGTGCCTGAGCAGCCAAGTCTGCCTGTGTATTTTGGCATCTGAATGCCAGACTGGTTGGTAATTTCCCCTTAAATCCTTTCATAGCTCGAATTCCTGTCGAAACAACCTCTATCTCTGGTTCGCCATACGGAGCCTGTCTCGCCTCTGCCGCCCGGATCACCCCTCACGAGCCGCGCCATCGCATCCTGCTTCCCTTCCTCCGTGTATTTAAAAAGAAATACTGGCCCCAGACCCCCCTCTGGATGGCTGTCAGATCTTAGCATGCCACATAAATATCAGCGAGCAAACATTCCTCCCAGCCCACACAGAATGCGCCCGGCGCTGTTTGTTCTGGACAAAACCCGGCCTAGCGCGGCGAGGCCTTCGGCAAAGGCCCGCTTCCAGTGGGCAGGGCCCGGCCTCAAATCGACCACTTTAAAGTGCTCTCGGAAAGTTTCCAGCGTCATTTCTGCTCCCCTTTAGTTGCAGACCACCTTTACTAGGTACCTAGGCCTGCTTGTTGGGCAGCTGCCATGGCAGCCCTTGCGTGGGTGGCCTGCTGCCAGCTCTCAACTATTTCAAGATGTGAGTTCCCCGATGCTCTGGGGCACGGCAGGACCGTCCTGGGAATGCCTGGAGAGGCTCCCTGGAAAAGAGACACTGTCAAAGGAATAATGTAGGGATTTATTAAAAAGGCCTTCAAAGGATGCACCTTGGGCGGTGCAAGAGCCTGGCCAGGGCTACACCCAAGATGGACAGCCAGTCAGGAGTTTTCACACTTTTGTCCATTTATATATTGAATTTAATCCAATTCCAATGCCAGGTTATGAAGTCTCACCCTCCCAGATTGCTCTCCTCAGTTCACTGTTGTTTGCATGTTGTGGGACACGCAAGGACACACACGGATACTCTTTGATGAGAAGGTTAAAAACCTATATATTAAAACATCTGACTCCGTATTTATAGTATTTCTACAAAGACCAGGGATTGGAGAAGAAGGTTGACACCTCTCCCATCCTGTTGGTCAAGACAACTGTCCATCAGTTGTTCTTCACACCAAGAGAAAGTATGTAAATAACTTCATCATATCACAAACATATTTCTGATAAAAACACGTATGTGTGAGAAATAACTAACTACGAAAAACTTTGAGTTAGAAAGTGCCTCAGAAAACTTGAGAAATGAGGGTGACAGTTTGCATTTTTTGGGCCCAAAGCTGCAGCGATGTCCTTGGTTCTGGGGCTGGAAAAGGATTGTTCTGTTTGATTAAACTTTGAGGAGAACTTGCTGACACTTTATATGGAGTTCAGAGTCACACACCAATGCAGTGCAGAGTCTGGAAAATATCAAAGCTAAAACTTAAGTCATCACTGCTGCTCACTGTGATGTTCCTCTCTGGTACCTCCATTGCCTTACAGGGTTGCTTTCCAATCTCTCTGCTGCATTGCTGGTCAGGTGCAATTTGCATGTTCTTCCCCCCAAAATGTGGTTTATGTGCACTAACACGTGTGTATGGCCTTTATGTGGTTGCTAGGGCAGAATTCACATCTGCAAACCTCACCAGGGCATTTGGCCTTTGATCATAATAAAATGTTCCATGGGCATGGGAAGCATTCCTTCAGGAGAGGGCACAGCACCTGCTAGCCAGCGGCTTAAAGCTTAAAGCTCAAAAGGAGGAAGGGTTCTTCACCATCCTTTCTCCCACACCTACGTGTTCCAGGATTTCATCCAACTTCCTTTTCTCACTGTATTTCTTTAGCAACACTTGGAGCAGTCACTACGGTGGCAATGGCCAAAATGGCTGTTTTAATAAGCACAGCCTGAGATTGCTACAACAAAGCCTTCTTGAGCAGCTGTCTGTGACTTTTCACTTAGATGTGGTTTTTTTCCCCCGGAATAATCAGGGGAAAGCAAAGAGATTGCCGCCCTGGACCTCCAAGTGTGGAAAATAATATTTTCCCCTTGGCTTTTGTTGAATTATTTTTCCCATGCACTTACTCTTCCACTCTGTCCTTGGGTCAGCTTAGAATGGCAAGTGGTGTAAGTATGATGGATTTATTGCTTTAAACTTCATAGAGAATTAGAATGAGGTAACAGCATAAGCAATGTGGAAAGACTTGTCCATTTTTTTAGTTTGATTACTGGATGTACTAGGAGGTTTCCAAAATTGATGTTGGTTTGGTTTGGCTTTTTTTTCCTTAAAAAAAGGATTGGTTTGGCTAGAAAACTGAAATGGGATCAAATCCATCTTGCATCCCCACCTAAAAATGAGATTTGGGTCTACAAGTTGAGAATCTTGGGAATAAAGATCTCCCTCCTCACATGTAATTACAGATAGTTTCTGAAGAGGTGAAATGTCACCGTATGATGAGATGGAAAATGCATTTAGAGAGAATGAGTTCATCTTCCTGATACAGAACAGTCCCTGCACAGTAATGGGATTATGGCAGCGCTGGGCATTTGGGGGAGTCTGTAATGCTGTGTCTGCTCCATTTGATGTCTACACCAATGGATCTCCCTTGCCAGTAATGGCTTTCTCTGAGCTACTGCAAACTCTGAAGTGGGAAATGAAAATTGAATTTTGGGAAGACAGGACCACGCCATGGTTACAGTGACACTGCAGCTTGCTATGCCAAGCTGTGGGGAGGGCACTGATGTATCACCGTGGTGGGAGGGATTTTTTGTAAGGAGCTTGGGTCCCTGTGGAGGAACTGACACAGCTCTGTAAAGCTGCACTGCCATTGTTTAACAGCCTAGGAAGAAAAGCTGTTCTTGGGCATATATAAATTGCATCTCTAAATAAAAACCAATTTCATTCACGATTTGTAAAACACAAAAAAGCAAAATCTCCAAGTTAATAAAAGGCAAAATCCCAAATTCATAAAGTGTCAGCAATCAATAGATTAGAACACACGGGGTAAGATTTAGACAGGACGAGTTTGCTTTTACTTTTGGGAAAAATATCTTTTTGGAAAGCGCCATTTTTGGGAACAAGAAAAACTCCCAACGTAATGTTGTGGAATACGAAAGGATAAGCGAAAAATCAGCATGTAAAATTAATTATAAGGCTCTATTAGAAAAGTACATCATTGTAATAGTGCTTCTGAAGAGCCACACTTCAACTGAAGTATCTGCAGCTCTGCCTTCCCCAAAAGCCTCTCACCTTTCTGTGCCACCACCTCAGAGTGCACCAACACCAACCCTTCTGGCAGGTTTTTATTGCCCCGAGATTGGTTGAGGTGGGTAATTATGAATCTTATCACAAACACCACCTTCTGCCCCTTCCTGCTGTTTCCCAATTCCTCAAAACACTTTAGAACTCCACCCCACCACAACTAAAACGCAGTGTTCACATTTAGAAAGAATATTTGTGCCTTAAATTTATGCTCAAGATCTTTATGCTCATCTGCCTGCAGTGGGGCACAAAGAGCAAACAGAGGCCCCCAAATATACCATATAAACAGATATTTTGGACCTATGATATACAGTTTGTATTTATTACTTTTACTGAAATCACAGAGTCAAGTGTTTTAAGATTACAACTGGTAAATTATACATATGTAAGAGTTTACAAAACAAAATATTGGCCTTCTGTGTGTCATTGTACAGTGTAGACCTTGCACAGTTCAGTTCAAATGAGTTTATATTTTGCATAACATATTTCTATGACGTAAACTGGCTGACACAGTGGGGCTCTAAAAATACCAACTCCCTCTGATTAGACACAGACTAGGATGAAAAAACAGCTTTGTGACACATCTTGGGTTTCTGGAAGGGCATTGGTATTTCAGCCAGGTGACAAAGTGACTTCCCACGACATGCTGACACCACCAAGTGCACAAAGAGGCTCCTGGAGTAAACCAAGCAACCCCCAACTTTGTGCTTTCCCCTTAGTCCTGCCTGCAATACTTTGTACATTTTCTCTTATCTGAGGCTAAGCAGATGACCTGGCAACAGAAGTTAAATTTATTGCTCTACAGAATTATACCCTGTCTCCAGCTTACTTAATTCAGCACATTATTTCCTGCATCTGATGGGATTCTAACAATGCCTGCATGCCTGTCACTATGTTTCATAAGGTCATCTATTTGCAGATTTCACAGTTCACATGATAAATTGTGCAAACCACTTACTATAAATAAAGAAAAGACGATGCTGTCACAGTGGTGTAAGTCTGAAGCACCTCCAGCAAAGCCAAATGATGCCATGAAGTAACTCTAAATTTATGTAGGCATTACTAAACCCGGTGTAACTTTTTTTTCCCCCTGTGAGTGGGAGTGATGGAGACTCATAGAGCAAAGCACACACACAAAATAAGCACCTGCACTTAGCCACGGGTGTCTGAACATGGCCTGCACCAGGCTGATGTCTGTGGAGAGGATTTCACTGTCCTTACAGTGGCTCTGAGCCTCGCTGACAGCTCCCAGACAAAAGCTGCAGTGAGTTTTGCCCTGTGGCTCACAGAGTGCAGAGCAGTGGGATGGGGTTGGGATGTTGGGTGTGGTGTGGGGAGAAGCTCTTACACCACTCACCTGTGTTTAGGGCTTTTCACATTGTATCACTGAAAACCTGTGCTTGTGGTTCGACCTTCCAAGGCCCAAAGCAGCCAGCTGAGGACCCAATAATCTCTCTGACAGTAAGAGACATTGCTGGTGTCTGTAAAAACCAGAAGTACCTGCATTTGCTATGTTATTTGAAACAAGGATTGAATGAGCTTTACTATCCAAGTCAGTATAAGGGCACCCACAGGAAGAAAATGCTTTAAAATGTTGCACATTGCAAACATGAATCCAGTGAGACACACTGGCAGCCCTATAAAAATCAAATCACTTCATGAAAAAAACGAAAAAATTCCCCCAAACCATGTAGCTTTTTTTTTTTTTTCCTAAAAATTCCAACCTATGCCCAGAGAATCCAATTTTGCTTCTTGCTATAGGCTCCACTTCCTCAGTGACAACAGCAGGGCATGAGGAGAAACATTCCCCTGAACATACTGCTGAAAGCTCACAATTAATGATGAAACCCTGTTCAGAGCCTGCCCCTGAGATCATCAAAGCCCAGCCTTGCATTCCCTGGCATCCTGGATTGGGTGTTGAGAGGAGCATCACCCACTGGCCATCCCTAATTCCTCTAAAGCTGGTGGCTGACTCTGGCCTTGGGCAGTGCCTGGGTGGCAGGAGAGAGGCTGAGCTGGATTTTAACTCAGGTGAACGTGGGCACTGGAGCAAGGTGACTTCCAGCACTCAGGAATTCTTTATGTGCAGTGTGGGGGACTGCCCTTGCAGAGCCATTTTCTCTTGGTGAAGGAACTGACTGCAGAAAAGCTGGAGGTTTGTCCACATCACATTTTCCCCCTCACACTGCACCCAATTCTAGCTCCCTTGAGGTCTGCAGCAGTCTGAAAAGTGGAAGCAAACAGGTATTATTCTCACAGAAATATTCTTTGTTTTTTTTTTTTTTTTGTTCTTGTTTTTTATCTAACTTTGCCTGATGTGGTGCAAAGAGCTGAAATACAATTAAATGAAACATTGCAAAGCCTTCCAAGTTGGGCTTTTTACTTTTTATAGCCACATATACATATTTATATATGTATATAAACAGTGATAACATGGAAAAAACAACTTTTTAATGGTTCAGTCCTCATAAACCGAATCATGTGTTGTCACTTAAACATAAGAAGCTGCATGAGAGAAGAGAGCTGGCAGCTCAGAGGAACTTCACTGCCATGGAGAAAACTCCCAGTTACTGAAATTCTGCTACAATTTAAGCCAGGGGTAGGATCAGCTTTGGGGGTCAATCTCTGGGGCCTCCAGCAGGAATTGCATGTGCCTTCAAGACACCAGTCTGTTTTCTGACTCCTTCAGGAGCCAGAACAGGGCTTATTTTGGTCCACAGACCTTTGGGCCTCGCTTGTTGAGAGGTTTCTGAAGTGTAACCAGGAGCCTGGAGCACGAGGTGTCATCAAATTAAAAAGCTACAACTTCTCTAAGGTGGCAGCAGAAAAAGAATACACATCTATCCATGTGTATACACATATACTCCTGTTCCATGCAGAAAGTGTTCTGAATAAAATCAAACAAAAAAATGACCAGTGCCATATATTATGTAAACTCACAAGGCGTACTTTCAACACAAATCTGAAGCATAAATTAAAAGAGAGCCAGAAAGAGAGACAGAGAATATAGCAAAACATTTTAAATATAGAATTTGCACAATTGGTATTTTGTTAAATAAGAATAAATAAATTCATTACATCCGTTCACATACCAGTTGTAAAAACAATAAATTATTTTATTTTTTTCAGTGCTGTGTTGCTTTTTTTTTTTTTTTTTAAACAGTTGTTATCAATCCACAAGATTATTCCCTCTTCCCCTTGTGATAAAACTGTTTCCACAGGAGGGCAGCTAAACTTAATTTCTTGTACACAGTCAAACCAAAGATGCCAGGCTTTTTCCTGATGAGAACACCCCACTCGAAAAGCAAACCCCACTGAGGCTCAGGGGTCCAAATTCACTTAGGGGCACTGGAAGCGTGTCCCAAAGTCAGAGTGAATTTAACACTGGGATTGTTCCTGGCTGTGCCAAGAGCAGAATTCCAGTTTCCATCCTCTGGGCGCATTTCATGAATCCAGAAATGTAAACAATGATGTCACAGAGCGAGTGACACAAATTCAGCTGAGAACAGACCTCGAACCAGTTCTTCATCCATCAGGTACACGGGACAGCCAAAGGCAAGGTTTGGAACTGGACTCTGATTTAGGAACACCTGGAAAAGGCAAGTGCTGCCTTACCCTTTATCTTACTCTGTTAGGGTCCTGCCCTGGTCTGTCCCCTTTGCCCCCTCACATCTCTGTGTTAATTCACTGCTCCACTGCTGAAAATCACCGCAGTGGTTTGTTCTCCTATTTATTCCTAAGTAAACTCTTTTGTTTCTATAAGATGCTCCTGATCTGAGGAAGCTCTGCATTTATACCCGCATATGGCATGCCTAGATAGCATCCAAAAGCTTTACTCAGCCTGCTGAATATATAATAAATTATGACCAGGATGCAAACACAAACACTTGCACACTCTGTCTCTATTATGACAGAACACAAACACCACTCAATGCAGCAGCTGTACGCTGAGACAAATGTTGTCTATGCTGAGACACATTAAATCTCCTGATTTTTTCCCTCTCATGATGGTTTCTATTTGTTATGGACTTTTTGGAAAGGGTTTAGGACATGTGTAATACATATATAAGCATCAAAATCAGATTACTTGGAAGGAAAAATAAGGCATTTCAAAATGATCTTAGTTTAACAGGCAGAGGAGGCATAAATGTTTACTTTCCAGCACTCTGGAAATTTCCTGAGCCTCGATCTCAGTTCTTAGATTGGGATCAAGAGGAAATGGGGATTATCCTTCAAGATCCAGAGTTTTGCACAGGGTCTACTCCTGAACAGAAGGCCCACACCATTTTTGAAAGCTGATTAATAACATTTGTTGGCAATCCATTTAACAGAGAAGGCCCTGCCCTTGGTACTGTTTATTTAAAACAGGGCAGAAAACCAGATCCTTCTCCAGATTTCACAGTTGTAGATGTAGCAACTCTATGCTGTTTTGAAATCATCACATGATTTTTGAGAGTTCACACAAACATGCCACAGTTGCAAAAACATGTTTGTGTCAGCCTGGAGTCAGACCTGCCCTTCTTGCTCCACACTCCAGCAAGTCTTCCCTGCTCATTTCATGCCTGGGATTTCCAGAAGAGCCTGAGGTGTTTCAGTGCTCAAGTACCACTGACTTACAGCTGAGGCTTGTCTGAAAATCCTCCTGCACTCTCCTACTCTCCTGTGTGGACCAACAAAGGAGTAAAAGATGGGGTTCTACTTTCATCAGTGTTTTTATTTTACCATTTCTTTTGGTTATCTTAAGGTCTAATTCAAAGCCTGCTGATATCAAAGAGAGCAATTTTACCAGGGTTGCTCTCAGGTCTCCACCTGCACAAGGTGAAATGCCCATCCTCAGAGTCACAGAACTTCCACAAGACAATAACAGGATTCAGGAATTGCTGCCAAGGAAAACTGTTACCAGCTACTGCCTGGGCTGTGGAAACAGTCTTATTGATATTGGACAAGTCCTCCACATCCTGATGTGGTTTGACTTTCTAGTGACCCCTCTTCCTCCCAAATGTGATATACAAAACATGAATGCCTTCTATAGCTTTAAAAAAAAACCACCCAAAACACACACAGAACAGATAAAAAAAAAAAAAAAAAGACAAATACAAACTTTTGCTGGTAAGATGAATACCAGAGTTAGACACGATGGACAAAACAGTGATAAAATATTAACTGCTTGCTGTGTTTTTTTGACCTTGATAACCTCTTGAAAAGATGTAGGTACATTACACATTGTTAAATTCAAGGGGGAAGCCATAGAGAAAATTCCAGAGAAAGCAGCTGAACACAGCCTCAGAACATCTGAGTTAGAAGACATTAGACTACCTCACCTGCAATTTTGGTTCTCTTATTACAAAGTACAGTATGCCTTTGTTTTGTGGAGGGGAGCAGCTCTTTGCTCAGTGACAACAAGGAGCCCAGGCTGTGACACAGCTGGGAGCAGGAGCTGCTGATGCTCCCTCCTGCTGCTGGAGCAGTGTGGGGTGCCCTGCACTGCAAGGCTCCTCCTGAGAATTCTGGGGAGGAAACACAGGATTTGTCAGGCATTAATGATATACTGTCAGGAAATTCCTACCACGAAAACCTTATTTCCTTTTGTCAAAACCAAAAGGTATCACTTTTTAAAACCAGCAGCAAGCTCTTCATTTCCCAGTAAAACATCTGTGGCCCTTTCTGGAGCGTGGACCAAGTCCACGAGGGCTGCAGATATACTTTGGTCAATTTTTGCTTATGTAGTTTGTCTTTTGATTTCTTTAATAGAAGGAAGTGATATAAAGTGATATACCAAATAAAAGATATTTACAAAACAGTATAAAATAAGCTACTGAGGGATCATGGGGACACGTGATGTTTCCTAAGGACATACCGTAGCAGAGGTAGGTGAAAAAGGGGAGATGATTCTGTAACCTTCAAATATCCCAGGATCCTCCATTCACTAGTTTTTCTTCTTTTGCATTATTTTATTTTACGTTTTTGCAGACACAGAGGGCTTATAACAACTTTAACGCTTACTTTCTTTGACACATTAAGACCACCCTACCGTTATTTAAAGCAGTGCACATCTTCATTTGGTCCGAACAGGCAGATTCTGCCCAAAATTAGAGATTGAACACAAGTACATTGAAGCCTCTGCTTCTCTCTGTCTGGGCACACCTGACACCAGCACGCCGACACCGGCTTTCCTCAAACCTCTCGGCAAGAAGGTCACCACCACAGGTTAGCACTTCTTCAGCAAGCACTGTTTGAAGGCTGAGGGTCTCTGGGAGAGCACACATCCCTTGGCCAGCTTCCCGTGGCCGTCCTTGCACTGCACAGTCCTGGTGTGCCAGCCCGTGTCGCACGTTCGAGAGCAGGAGAGCCACGGCCCCGTCACCCAGCGGGGCTGCGCCGCCGCCGCTCTGCCGCCGCCGGGCACGGAGTTTGGCAGCTGCCCCTGCTTCTTTGGCACGAAGAAGCTGTAGCGCACGTCCACGGGCTGCGTGGGGTCGGTGGCCAGGATCTGCACGATCAGGATCTCCCTGGTGGCCGCGTGGCCCATGGCGTGCAGGAAGTCGTCCCTGTGGCTCCAGCCGCTGTAGTTCATGACGGTGCCGTTGACGTCGATGATGGTCTCCGAGGTGGAGATCATGTACTTGCCGTTGAGCAGGTACTCCCCGTTCTTCTTCTTCAGGGCCAGGTAGGCCGTGAACCTGCTCTGGTCCTTGCTCTTGAACTGCCGCACCTTGATGTGGGTCGCCCCTTCCGGGATCTTCACCACGTCCGTGTAGCCCTTGCTGAAGGAAGGGAGAGAAGGAAGAGTCTCACTGCAACGCCTCACAAAGTCACTGGCGTGACACAGAAACACAGGATCAACCAGGCTGGAACGCATCTTCAGGTCCAACCCTTGGACAATAACATCTTTCAGCTCAGGCCACCTGGATTTTCCCTAAGATTAATTTAACCAGGTTCCACTCTTGGCCTGCTGCGCTGTTCTCCCTGTTCTCCAAGAACTTTCTACTGCACTTCTTGCAGATTGCTTCATCTTTAGCTTTAGGGACAGTTTGACGTGGGTCAGATACCAGAGGAATGAAAAATAACAGATAGCTTATAGATTTCAGCAAAGGGTGGGAGATATGAAATACGATGCACGCGCTGCCTGCCAAGGAAAAGATAATGAGATATGCATTGGTTACAGCTGTTTCTTGCTGTCCTTGCTATAATGATGATTAAGGAAAGCACGAGCAGAGGAACAGCTGGGTAGAGGCACCTTTGGGAACATTTAAAAATAATCTTGATCACCGAGAAAAAATTTGTTTACTTTGAAATCTATAAAGCCAAAGATTAATCGTCAAGCGTCTAATAAGAGGGGCACACAAAGGCTTCATTTGTACCATCATGGAGTTCTCCACTACCCATGAACTATCTGAACTGGGATTTAGAAAAGGAGATTAAACTCTTTTACCAAAAGTGACAAGCACTCCAAGCCTGCAAGTGTGCTGGAATTTATCACTATCTCAAGTATGTTATTTTAACTTTACTGATACATAGAAAAAAATTTAAAGGCTTTACAGAGCTGTAAGCTACCAGCTGGACTTGGGAGATGTGTTTTCATTCCTAAACTCGTGACAAAGCCATCCTGAAAGTACCTCATATCTGAAAGGTTTAATGAGAAAATACATCAAAAATACATTAAAGTGATGGCATCTCCTTTGGGATTGGTTAAAGAACAGACTGCTAATTTTGAGAACTTTTGGCTGCACAAGTGGAGAGTGCACACATTACTGATGAAACATTTGGGCTGATCCCCTGCTATTTCCAGCAGTTATGGGACAATGACTTAAGACTCCATTGATTTAGCACCTCCATGAAGCTGGAGGAATATGGTGCAAATCCCAGGCTGAGGACTCTGCTCTACAGCACTGCACAAATATTTTTACACAGAACTTGCCAGAATAACTCGCTTCAAACATGTTATTAAACTTAGAAAATCATTTGTTCAAAACCTACAAGCAGCCCTGTAGAATTCAAGTTGTCTGCATGGAGAGCTGTAATGCTCCATGTGCACAGAGAAGCATGTGCAGATTAATTCCCCTCCTTCCCAACTTCTGATAATTTGGCTTTACAGCTTTTTAAAGAAAAATCTTAGGAAGCATTTTCTTAGGAAATTTCCCAGAAGATTCTGTTTTGCCTGCTTTAAAAAAAAAAACCAACAAAAAAGCCACAAACAAATGCTGTTATGGCAATTGTCTGCAATGCCATATAAGTTTTCCCTTGTACATTTAAATTTCCCTGCACGTTTAATGTACGGATTGTGAAAGTTTATAGTGGACAGCAACAAGGCAGCTGCCATTTTTCAGTGGAGGAAAGATGATTTCCCTACCAGCACTGCCCTTTCAAACAAAACTGTAAAAACAGTTTACAGACAATTAAGATTTCACTATTTTAATTGGGGGGTTATTTTAACGTCAATTACTCACAGAGAAGAATTGCCTCAAACAACTTTTCCAGTAAAAGTAAAGTAAAAAAAATCCAATCAAAATCATATTAGACCATAACTTTACCCTCTGGCCAGTCTCATGCCACTTGAAGACATGATTTGAGGAGTAAGATGGTAACTTCACAGGGAAAATTATAATAAATCTCTCCATTTCCAAGTGCATCTATGATTCAAATCTGGCCTCCCTGAAATTCATGGAGCCCCTCTAACATTTTCCTGGAGCTTGATTATTACCAAATCACATGAAATACATCTCCCACTGTCATCTTCATTTAGACATTCCCAGACATCCCTATATTTACAAACTGGAAAAGATTTGGTTTATATAATCACTAATTTGGTTGGAAAGCTGTTCTTTTTGGCAGAGGTGTTTTGGCATCATTAGGTTAGCAATCACTGGTTTGCCAGGAAGAAGATTAGTTATGTTTATTTTTAGAATAAATTCACTCTCCAAGCCATTTTTGACTGCTATTAATCAGTCTGTTGAAATGCACAGAAATAAAAGACCATTTCAGGAGTCAGATGTCAACCTCTGGTAGCTTTCAACATGCTATGTAACAATTTGGAAGATATAAAATCAAATTCATATATAAAAGATGCTTACTGCAGTCACTGATTCTGAGTAGAAATTGTCAACTAAAAGTTTCCATGTGTAGATCAGTCCTTTGAGACCCTGGAAGCTGTACAAATGATTATTAAAAATCCCGATTTTTCTATGAATCTTAGGAATTGAAGAGGGAAAAAAATCTGTTGACAGAAAGGACTTAATAGAGATTAGTCTCTCTGTACTGCCCCCAGTGTAATGAGGGAAAACCATGGCAGGAGTTCCTTTTATTTTACTTGGATTAAGTTTTATTACAGTTAAAAGGTGAACTCTGACAGAAAAATGGCTCGTGGATAACTGCTATAAACATATTGACTTTAAAAAATCCATCTGAAGATGGATATTATGCCAGTGGACCTGAAGGGATACAGTCATGGGTAAGCCTATGATAGTTCTGAAGTCTCATCTATCTACCTGAACTCCACACATACTCAGCAGTGGAAAAAGGGAATGAAAGGGAATTTTTGGGTATCATCTCTCTCAGCTATTAAGGAAGGTGCTTACAGCTGTCTGCTTCTCTGCACTTCTGACACAAGGAACTTGTGCCACAAAATCAAGGTGGGATGTCCTCAGTGCCACCCAAAATAGATGAGATGAAAAAGCATTCTCAGGGTGTAACTTGCTAAGGCAGCAGCAGCAAGTGGGAAATGCAAAATTTCAGAGAGATGCAGGTAGTTCTGATCCCAACAACTTTCTGATTCACTTCTCTCTTCCTGGGTCCTGTGGAAACCACAATCCATCTGACACAGCAAGATTTGCAAGCGGCGTGAGTTGCTGTGCCTTATTCCTTAGTGATGCTCACCTGCTTCACTGGCACTTTGTGTAAATGAGCTGGGTGCAGTGTTTTGCCAGTTGATGCTTTGCCAGTTTCAGGATAATGCTAGGAGCCAGCTGTGCACATCTGCAAAGTGCAATAAGCTACAGGCAGTGTGGCTTTTTTTTCCCCGTGCAAAAGTAAATTGCATTTAGAGACAGAAAGCAAGCAGCACATGGCAGACTAACTACCTGCACAACAAGATGCATTTGCTGTTGAGACCAGTACCTCTTTTTGGTGAAGGTTCCCATGACTTTGGTGCAGCTGGAGTTGTCTCCCCCACACACCCCACACTTGTCATACTGGAGCTTGGAGCCGATGATGCCATCACAGCCCGTGCGGATGCACTTCCCTCGCACACACACCGAGTTGCTGTAGGGCCGACACTCCGTGCCATCAGTGACCTGGGCAAGCAAATAACACTTGGTTCAAGCTGCCACGGAAATTTGGGGGTTTGAGTGCACCTGGCAAAAACCAGCTCATTATTTAAGTCACCAACTCAGATCAGGTCACCTCCCCCTGACAGACCAGACTGAGCTTCTCTAATAGTAATGGTAAAAAAGCAGATGAAATTTAGAAAAAGGACAAAAGCAAGGACAGCTAACTTTCAGTTTGGATTGTGTCTGATAGAACAAACTGACCACAGGTCACATCTGTACAACTAATTATCCTATGCTCATTGGTTCTTTAGGAGTTACTCTGGACTCCTTAAACACAGCTCAGGGTAAGACTTACTGTTTTCTCCAAATACTCTTTCTCCTCCAGAAAACTCCACTGAAAACAAACTAGTGCAGAGAGGCCAACATTCCTCATGCATTCACATACTGAGATGTGGAAAAACTTATCTCATTTTAGAGGCCAGTTCTGGCCCTAAGGTACAACCACTGGATGGAACCACTAAATCTGATCACACAGTTAAATATTTGAATCATATCATTAACTTCTTTTCCCTGCTTGTAGGGAAAGATTTCTAAAATATGTGACACTTCTAAACTGGAGCACAAAAAGCAGACTGGAGCTGCCATTACCTTCTGAGAAAACACCACATAGTAACCGGTTCCTTTGGCTCGGCAGGTGAGCTTGCAGACGTCTCCAGGCAGTACTCCAGCATACTTGGGGACCCATTCCACAAAAGTCTTGACCCCCTTTGCATCAGACTGATAGCCATTCCTCGCTTCACACTGCTCTTGTCGGAAGGATTTAGCTGTGGAATCATTCACATCATTAGGGGCTATTTCAGACCGTGCTGCAAATATCATTATGTCCATCTATTATTCCAATTTCTTTTCTACATCATTTCTAAATTATGTCACACCACTTCTTTACTCAGAACAGGCTTTATCCCTCTACTGTTTTAGCTTGGAAATCTCCCCATGGCATAACAAGCATTAAAAGCCTAAGTTTGCATGATGTTTCATTTTAGAGAACTGACTTTTTTCCCCTCAAGCTTCCTTTCCCTGCGGCATCCAGGGCGAGGCGTGGCTGAACAATTAGGATACTCTACTAAAGATGAATGTCTTGCCTTGATCAATACCTGTTGGGGAGGCCACAGCGAGCCTTTGCTGCGTGGTTCCAGGGCAGACAATGAGCATTTCAGTGAGGGCAGGGCTGCAGCAGCAGGGCACTCACCGTTGGCGGGGCAGGGAGTGACGTTGCAGGAGCGGTAGATGGCCCGCTTGCCTGTGCAGTACCTCCCGTTGTTCCTGGGGGCTGGGTTGTTGCAGTGACGATGGGCAAACTGCACTCCTCCCCCACAGGTGCGGGAGCACTGTCCCCAGGGTCCCCAGGACCCCCAGTTGCCGTGGCTTGAAGCCTGAAAAACACACGGAACAGCAGGAGGTGAGCTCGTCATCCAAGCGTGAATGGAATTGCTGCCTCAAAGTCGCTGCTAATGCCTTCCTCAACTGAAGGCAATTCCTTCAGTTGGCCATTCAGGGATAACAGGCCTTAGGAACCTTCTTTCTCCCAGCAAAGCTAAGTTCTATCTTTTATTTGCACACTGATGACATCTCATCTGCATGTGGGTACAGAGCCAGTGCTGGGCCTTGCTCCACACAGTCGCCTTCAGCCTCTCCATGGAACACATCCACAGTCTGATGGGCTGCTCTCTTGTTTTTTGCTATTCCTACCAAAAAGGCCACTTAAACTGGCTCCAAGGGGTTCAGCTCCCAGATTATATCCATACTGCTAATCTGAGATTAACTAAATCCAACTACTGTGATGTTTGGAATTACTGGCAAGAGACGGAGTTCTCAACTCAGCTACACTGGCTGCAGTATTTCACTATCATGTAGAAGAATAGAAATCCATTAAAAAGGGCATAGAAATCCATTTTAAAAGTGCTATAAAGGCTGTAGCTTGATTTGAATGGCTCCCATAGTTTGCAAATATTTTCACAAAGCTCTACAAGTCCACATCTCTTCTGTGGGTGTAACAGAAGGGTCTACTGTCTACCCAGAGAATTCAGAAGTATCTGAACTGTGCAGTTGACAGCTCTCATGAGCCTGGGGATTCTTCAGATGTATAAAGCAGACAGGAGTTCTCTGTCACTGTAAGTACAAACGTTTTTGATCCGGACGTTATACTCTGGATCAATTTCACCTGCCTTTTTCTCCATTAGAATTAGGGCCCTGGGGCCTTTCAGAGGAGGGCTGTAAGTTAAATGTGGAGAGGTGATTTATCTTGCTTTCCAGGCCAAGCCAGAAAGCCATGTCCTTTTAACTGTTATTTACTGAATGGGCGAATCACCTCCTCTGAAAGGATGCTCCCAGTTCTCCAGGAATGAAGGCTTTCCTTAAAGAAGAAAACACTCTTCCTGAACCTCAGCAGCATTTTTCCTGCATCCCTCACCACCAACACCCCAACGATGCGCTATAAAAACAGCAGATTTCAACCTGACTTCCACAAAAATCAGCCCCTCCGAGTGACCGCCTTTCCAAACCCCCCTCGGGGTCAGGGCCGCGGACTCACCGAGTAGTATTTCTTCTTGGTTTTGTCCACGCACTTCCCCTGGAGGCAGATCCTCCCTTTGCCACAGGGGGTCCCCTCGACGGCGGGCAGCTTCTTGGTGAGGCAGACCATCTGTCCCTGGCGCACCACGGCGCACCAGAGGCGCGAGCACACGTCCATGCCGGGGCACACCGTGTACTCGGCGCCGAACGCCAGCTTGCACTGCCGGATGGCGTCGTACGTCTGCCCCGGCAGCTCCTCGGGGCCCACGATGTGCTTCCTGGGCTGGTCCAGCAGGCAGTTCCCTGCAAGGACAAGCCAGGCTGTTGGTCACTCAGCTATTTACGGCTGCTGCCCAGTTTGTCCCGCAGCGCTGCGAAGTCGCGCGGGTGACAGCGAACCTCCTTCAGAGGATGGTGACATGAGGACCGTGAGGTGACATCAAGTTCTGCACAAGGTCAAAGTGCTGCCACTGTGTTCTGACCCGGCTGCTGAGCTGCCTATTCCCAACCTGAGTCTATTCCAACCCAGGTCCTTTTGGCCTTTCAATCCTTTACCCAAGAGTCGGAACACATTCCATGCTGTTTATCAGTCTGTGATTTAAGGAGCGAGCAAGCCCCATGTAAGCAAGACTCAAAGCAAGCACAGTCGGCATTTGAGTTTTAAATCAGGATGTCAGAAATAGTAAAGCTTCTAAAGGGATGCCAGAAAAATCAAAAAGCACAGACTTGTAGCCAATGTGGCCAAAACTCCCAAAGACAACAGAACGAAAAGTAAAAAAATCTACCAGGCCAAAGGAAAAATATAAGCTGCCTATCAAAACTAATGCTGGCACCAAAGCTGGATTGCACTTTTCTTCTAAGGAGTGATACTTGGCTGCTCATGGAACTAATTTGAAAATGGTTATCCATTTTATAAAGAAAACCATAAATAAAGGAAGAAAAAAATTGCATGAATGTAAAGACTTGAGTATATGTTTTGTGGTCTGCTGTGGTCAAGATTTGTCTGGCACAAGTCCATGTCTGAAAATCAGAATTCACACTTATGTTCTAGGTATCTTCTGATAGCTGTTTTTTTTTTACTATTGAAAATCTCACTTGTTGACATGCAGAACTATTTATTCAGTGTAACCTCTTTTACACTTCATGAAAGGGATATGTGGTCTGGGCAAGCTTCACTCATCCCTGGCCAAAATAACTCACTGCAATTTACCTCACTTTGGAATCCACACCAGTGTTCTTCACTTGCATCATGGCTGAAAACAGCCTATCTATAAAACCCTCACTATTTACACAAAATGGAATAAAATTTCAAGCTATGGCAGGGAGCTTAAGCAAATCAAATACCCCATTTCTCAAGAGCTTGAGTTTTCCTTCCAAAACACACACACACACACTGCAACTGTTCTGCTCTTCTTAAGACTAATGCCAATTAGCCAAATTAGCCAAAAAATTCTTTCTACATGATGATTTGCAACCAAAAACTCTGTCTTGTTAAACCTGTTCCATTTACTGACCCTGATTTAGCCTAGCCTTATGTTTACTCTGGATTATGCTGAATTTTTAATGCAGACAAGGTAGCTGTCATGAGATAATTAAAAATACCCTGGCTTGTGTTGTATAAAATATTAGACATGTGATGGGGAGTAAGGAAGTACCTATCTTTTTTCCTGGGGTTTCTGGACACAGTCTGCAGAAGTTCTGGCAAAAATACACTTTGTAAAAGTAATAAACAGTGGAAATCCTCTGTCATACACCTTGTGAGGAGGGAGGAAGCCACTGAAATGTGAGGGCAGTGATGGGAAGGCTGCAGCATGTCAATATTCAATATTACACACTGATTCTGTACCTATGCTGAAGTTTATCAAACTCCCAAGTAGAGCTGTTTTACAGTATTTTAAAACACCATGCTAACTCTTCGTTTTGACTGGAAATACAAATTTAGAGAAAAAGGAAAGAAAAGTCTCATCCTTGCATATACTCATCTGCCAATCAATGCAGTTAAATTTCATTTTATGTGAGTAACAAACAGGTTTCA
>VZTB01001469.1:34337-56848 GCA_013397245.1 Thryothorus ludovicianus
TGTACACCCGAAAGGAAATTATTCTGCGTTTTTCTTTTTTTTTTTTTTTTTTTTTTTTGTCCTGGGCACCAAAGAACATCTTTGTGCCCTGGAATAGAGCAACATTGTTGGCTGATGACAGTGCTAATTAAGCCATCTCATTATCTCTCTCAATGCCATGTGTAATATATCTTGAGGAGCAAAAAAAAATAAAAAGGCGGAACAAGATCTGTGCAGGAAGCAGATAAGCAGGATATAAATTAATTAAAATACAAACAGTCCTTGTTCCAGGTTGCACAGAGCACTGGGACTGAACACACTAAGTCCCAAGCAACCATCCCACAGCCTGGTGGTTGGCATGACAATAAAGGCAATTAGTACCTTTGGAAAGGCTTTGCTAAAAGCAGATGGATATAAATGTCACTCTCCTCTGGACACGAACCGAGCCTTTTCTTCCCAAATGTCAAACTGTTGTCTGGGGTCATCTCGTGAGCGTGAAACAAATGGTGATATCATGACAGAGCTGTTTGCTGTTCTCAGAGCAGGCCCCAGGAGACAGGGAATCAGCACCTTGATCCTCCCCAGCCCCCTGGCTGACCTTGGCCGAGCCATTTCTGTGGGGATTTACTCAGCTGACTTCATGTCACGCTGGTGTCTGCAGTGCACTCAGCTGTCAGGGGCTCCACTGCTGAGGAAAATGAGTTTGTGGTGGCAGTCAGCACCACTGATGCACCCAGTGCTGCTGAGGCCACTGATGGTCAAATCCAGTTTTTGAAGTCAAATTACTGCCTTCCATTTCGACTTCATGGATGGCATTTGTATTCTGTTAGGACAGATCTGTGATTTAAAATAACTATCTGGGAAACTATGAACTTATACAGAAAAGAACACTGTTACTTAGAAAAGGTCTTCATCAATAAAAGAGATTCCTTAAATATTATATATGTGAAATCACACCAATAGCATCAGCAAGAAAATTAATTCTCAGAGGACTATGGACCTACTTGATGAGAGATTTGAATTTTCTATGAATAATTTCAACATATCAATAACACTTGGAGACCACACACCTAAATGACAGCTACTCAAGAACAGAGGAGAAAACAGTTCCTTACACTCTCTGAGAGGTCATTCATGGGTGGTGGGAGAGTTACCTCAGAAACTCAAAAGGGAAAGTTCTCTTCATTTGTGGAAATTATTTTGATAATTCAATCAATGCAGAGCAATATGGACCATAAAACAGGACAGTACAGATTAATGGATCTAATAAATTTGAGAGAAAAAAACTAAGCCATTCAAAGAAAAAATATTTCAGAGAGCACTGAAATCAGCCAACAAAATATTTAAAAGCAAACCTTTACATTCAGCAGACACACCATACTTTTTATCCATAAGCATTTTGGTTACCATAACAACTTGATCCATTCACTCAATTATGTCATTTTTATCTCAGCATTTTGGAATTTGAGAGGTTTGTTTAATAACTGCAGTTGCTTTGGGAGCACAGTGAAGACTTTAAAATTCATTAAGGAGTGAAGACTATGCTTTTTTTTACTTCTACTTTTGGAAAACAAAACTTTTGTCCTTACTCCCCAAGGGCTAAACATCATATTTAGCAAATAAGCTGCCACAAAATGTTCTATATTAAAAAACACAGATTGACAGTAAAAAGTACCACGTAGGGAGTGACAACACATACCGTGGCCATCATCAAAGAATTCTGTGATGGTTGCTGAGGTGCACTTGGACCAGGGTTTGGAAGCATCAATGCTGGTCAGAATGGAGGACATCAGGCGCTTGTCTTCCATGGAGCCAAAGTTCTCCTCACAGAACTTGGAGTCATCATGGGAGAGCCCAAGCAAGTGTCCTGTGGAAATGAAGCAAATAAATAAAATTACATGACCATGAAGAGTTTACTAGCTGCAGCTCACAGTCGTGTGATGGAAGGGAACTGAACTCATTTTTATTTATCAACAGCTGACTTATTACTGTGTTTCCAAATCACCTTCAGCAAGAAAAAAACTTGCTGAAAATGTTCTGCAACTGAAAATCTTTTCAAACAGCTAAAAAGAAAATTATTTATGATGCAACTAAGCAAAGGGAAGAAGAGTGAATGGGAATAAAGCTGCAGAGAGCTCAAGTCTGAACTTAATGCTCAAAATGTTCAACCTAAGCCAGAAGTTGCTTAATAAGACATGCAGGGCTAAAGCAACAGTGTTTTAACAATAAGGACAAGACCACCCATGAAAGCCACTGCAGAAAAAAAGCCTGATGCCCTGAAAGGGACACATTCTGCAAGATTTGTCCTTTTTTCAGGTAAGTAAAACCAGTTTTGTTTGGCAATACTTCCTATACAAAGCCACAAAATGCTGTTTTTATGCTGCACTGAGACCCTGAGTATCAGGAGATGGATGTCAAGTTTCAATCTGATACAGCACTACATATAAAGACTTGCTCTGAAGAGATGACAACAGCTTTGTTTCCTTTCAGACAAATGCTGGTGTTGAGCAAAACAATTCACTGCCAAGATTATTATTTCAAACTGACAGATTCCTCTGACACAGTAACCAAATACTCAGTGCACCACTTCTAACCTATAGAACAAAACTCTCTAGAAGTGGGCTGAACACTTAATACATTGAATTTACTGATCCAAGACTGCTCACAGTTGTAGAAATTACCTCACTGTACAATGTTTGTGAAACAAAGCAATGAGGGTCTCTCAGTGGGAAAGGAGTTTTCATTTCTAACTCTTTGCCTTGGTACTAAACAGCCCTGGGTGAATAAAAAAAGTTGGAGCATTGATCCAAGGAGTTTGGCTGAGTAACATCCCGTGGCACTCAGCACTGGTTCAGTGTGGATATGAATGATAGCTGGGTGCACACCAGCAACTCGAGGATGTAATTTTTCAGAGTGCTCAGCATTTTACAGCACCATTCAGAAGCACCCAGAACTCTGTGACATGAAGCTCTCAGTCCTGCAGGGCAGAATTCCAGTTTGTCACAGCCTCTGGTACCACCCTGCAGCACTTCACCCACTGCAGTTCTGTTCTCCAGACAAATCCCTTTATTGCATAACTGTACTTGCCTCTTCAGAACTGTTCATTTTCTGCTAAGGACATGCCATGCAAGCACATAATTAAACAATACACTGCACATATTCACAGGCCTGTGAATGCTTCTGCAGCTTGGGCTGCTCTTGAGTTTCTCTGCTACCTGTGACATCTTTCTCTTTTCTCCTTCATAGAGACAAATAAAAAAAAATTATCCCTTGGATATGAGGAAGCTTGCAGGTAAATTTCAAGCTCTTCACTTTGAGCAGAGAGACTGAGGATTTCTTCATAACACAATTTAGCCTGGACAGCCTCCGTGGAGAATTTCAGAGTAAATAAATAAAATTAAATGCTTCTCAGGCCACCGTTCAAGCACAGAACATTTCATCCCAAATATTTTGGCAAAAGCAGAGGAATCTGAAACAGGGTCATCTCCTGGAAAGTGTCAGGCTACTGAATTCACCTTTAATTAGAGAGCAGCAGAACTTCTCTGCTTTACAGTGATAAATGGGGTGAGCTGAGGACACACCTCATTAGCAGCGTCTACTTTGTCATATTAAATCAGGCCATTGTTCCAGGGCACGACAAGAACTAAGTCACTCACTTGGCAGACTTCAGCCTTTTGGAGGAGAAGCTTCCCAAAGCATTTCTGAATCTCCCTTGTTACGTTTAAAATTTTCAAAAATAATTTTAAAAATCCCATCATGACAAGGAAAGAAGCAGTAAGTAGGGAATAATTCCCAAAATACATAACTCTGATTGTCAGTATTTGGGCTTTTAAAATATCCACCAGTGATGTTAGTGAGGATAATAGCATTAAGTATAGGGATTTTAAATTATTTTTTTTCCTCCATACTGATTTGCCAATTAACTTTGTATGCACATGGGGTGACAAACACATTCACTTACAAACACTGAATGCAACTCTCGAAGATTTTATGGAGCAAAAATTCCCAATTCTTACCACAACCTAAATTTCTCCCTGTCCTAACTTTGCCTTTTAAGGCCAGACTGAGAAGGGATTAAAGCATATGACAAACTCCCAATGACGCTGAAATCTGGTTTTGCATCTCATTAAAAATATCAGAATTCAAAGTATCACCGGGCTGTGTAATCTCTAAATACTGCCTGGCTAAAATTTGCTCTTTTTAGCACAGAAGTAAGAACAGCAAAGTCCTTTAACACCTGTACACTTCATCCTTTTGCATCCAAAAATTAAGGAAGGGACACTTCCTACTTCCAGAAGTCTCTTCCCACCACCTCTCACACACATAACCCTGCTGACGTTATTGCATGGCATTAGGGTGGTTTCTGGCATTTCCTGGTGGGATGCTTCCCTTCCAAACTGCAAGGGTTGATCCTCCAAGTGACCCTGCATGGAAGCAGAGCTCTGGAGAAAGCCCTGGGCAGAAGCAAAGGCTCGAGGAACACAAACCTTACAAAGAAGGTTTTCAAAAACAATGCCAGCGTCAGCCTCACCCCGTTTTGTACAGTACCAACGTCAGAGCTGGCTATTGAAGAACAAGAAAAGGCTCCCAGCAGCTGTGTAAAATGGTGACTGATTGAGAATAGGATCGTAGATCATCTGCTGCTTTCTACTTAATGAAGCATCTTACTGGTGCTGACAGTTCCCACTGAGTGAAAATGACATAATACAATTTTACCAGCAGGATGGTGTTTAGTTAAGTTGTGCTGTAGGAGTGCACAAAATGGTGAAGGAAACGGAGAGGAGGCAGGGTTTGCCCTCTTATAGCCAAGGAGGAGGTGGCCTGCCTGTAAATTCATCTCAAACTCCAAAAAGACAAATGACCCAAAGGGACTGACATCCTCCCCTCACAGCTTTTCCTGCTGAAGGCCAACACCTGCTACAGCCCAACAGGAAATGAAACCTGCAGTGGGCTCAAAAATGATCCCTACCCCTTGTAGGAATGGGTGGGAATACCTCAGAGAAGTTATGACAAGTCAGTTAAAACTTTGATTCTCTCTAAGGATCAGGACACAAGAGCCCTGCAGGGAAAGCAGGAGTTATCCAGAGCTGTGCTGAGTGTGTGCTGAAGCAGCTCTCTGATTCCCAGGAACACCAGAATCACAGAATATCCTGAGCTGGAAGGGGCCCACAAGGATTATCCGAGTCCAGCTCCTGGCTCTGCACAGGACAGCCCCAAGAATCCCACCCTGTGCCTGAGAGCATTGTCCAAATGCTCCTTGAAGTCTGGGTTTTTCTGTTTTTTCTTAATACACAGTTCTAGACTATCTGCAGAGTTCTGAGTGGACAGCAATGCAGAATTACTCTATGAAATAGCAGATTTTTTACTGCTATTTCATGCATTAGAAACAAAGAAACAGAGAATATCCACAATGTACAGCAAGGCAGCTCCAGGTTTTGCTAAATCACAAATCAAGGGGGGTCTCCTGGAAAAAAGCCACCAACCCCTGCTTGGGAACAAGAACTTGGACAGAATGTCACAGAGCAGCCCTTGCACTCCATCTGAGCACAGGAGACACGCAAGGTGACACAGCAGGCTAAAAAATGCTGCAGGCACTGTAATTTGTTTTCTCAGAGAAGCCCAGCTTGGTTTGCAGTGTTTGCCAGTGAGGTCATGCCTTTCACCTCCTTTCCAGCTGGGACAAATGGGGAGCAAGAGAAGGGCAAGAGATTTGCCCCAGGTTACCCCGTGAGTCAGGGGCTCTCACAGGATCAGGGTTCAGGAAGCTCCTGGCCCAACATTCCTGGGGCCAATCACCAGCCCAGACCTTCTGCATGAGCCTCCTGCTCTGCCCTTGGCTAAACAAAGATTGCATGTGGGAACTCTGAAATAAAACCATTTCTTCTGGCATGGGCTGTTTTTCTAACTCCTGTGAGTATCTGACTCCGTAAGAACTTCATGCTGGTATCACTCAGGAATCCTCTTGAAGTAATGATGGACCTAAGCAATAACAATTAATAAAGCTGCTGGGTTTTCTTATAAACAGAAGTGATTTGAATTACATAAAGCTTACCAAAAAATTGCACAGAATATAAAACTAGTCTTTCCTCTTTTCTTTTTTTTATTCTTGAACTTTTCTTCGACTACTATCAGCCACTTATGAAAGAAAATGGATTAAAAAAAAAATAAAAATCACTCTCTCTTTTAAATCTCCAGCCCTGAGGCAGTTTTTAATATTTCTGGCTTAAAAGTTCTCCAGACTCAGTGAAACAATAGTCTGGAGTGCAGCTTCTTCTCAGGAGCAGACATTAAAAAAAAAAAAAAAGCCCCAATCAGACATTCACCCACCAGTGCTGCAGACTTTACACAAAACAAACCTGTGCTGAGCTGGCTTGTTGGAACAGACTTGTGGGAGATCACAGACACATCACCCCTGTCAGAAAGGCAACTCCCAGGCAAGATCCTGGGCCAGGCACTCAGAGACCACTGCGTCCACATGGACTTTATAAAGAATCATTAAAAAGATGTGGCCAGAATCTTTGAAAAGTTATGGCCTTGGAGGTCCTTTCTGCTCTAATTAAAGGGGCACAAAGAAGAGAAATACTCATTTTTGTGAAGGAGCAGGAGATGGTGACACCTATTTCACACCTGTCCAACTCAGAGGAACTTGGAAAGAACATCATTCATAGGAGCACATGGTAAAGGAATGTGGGAGTGCACAGTGCAAGAATGTAAAAATTGCATTGTCTGCTGCACCAGGAGTCTTCCCCCCACAAAACCTACATTACTCTATTGGTATTATCCACCTGCCAATGAGGAAAGCAATCCCTACTTTACCCTGGAGGCCCAGGCTGAACACTGAACTTCTTTTAGGATCACAAAATCAGAGATCACTTAGGTTGGAAGAAACCACTGAGCACAACCATAAACTGAACTCTGCCAAATCCAGCACACTCAGCCATGTCTGTCACATAATTTTTGATAATGACTGCTGTGAAATATTAGGCAAAACACAGAGTTTCACAGTTTGGTTTAAGCACTATGTCTGCTGCAGGTGGAACAATGATGTATTTTATATAACATTACAAGTTATTAAAAATATTGCTGGGCAAGCCAAGAACTTTTTTCAGAATTTTAACCAGCAACCTTTTAGACAGATGATGTTTGCTTTTTGAGGCATCAGCTTAATTTTCTGCCCCACCTTCAGCTCTTGTGAAGGCTTAGCTTTGTCTGCCCACCTTGTCTCTTAATCAAAAGGGCTATGTTCATGAAGCCTTAATTTGAGAGCTTTTGCAAGAAGTCAAGATAGAACTTTGAAAAAAGGTTCAAAGAGGGGGAATCAAGCAATTTTCCTGATGTATGTCAGCAGAGAAGACTCTGATGAGTGTACACTCTGTTTTGTTTTTTTTTTCTTGCTTTAAGAAAGCAAATCTGCCTAATTATGATTACCTGGATATTTGCCTAAACTTCATCTGCCATGAAGGAAAACATAACACGAGACCTCCACTGTTTCTCTCATGTGGCTGTGAGACTCCGTGCCCTTGGCAATGTATCCCCCCCTGAAATGAAAGGCTCCAGGAGATTTGTAGCTGTCAGGTCTGAAGCTTGTCTTTATCTGCTTTATCTTGACAGCCTTGAAATCAAAGGGCTGCATGTTCAGCAGAACATGGGAGAGGAAAGATTGCTGTATTTAGTTACTTTTGAGTGTACACAAAATGAGCACATGTGGTAAAACAAGGAGTGGGAGGATTTTTTGACTCTTCCGTGGACATCAAAAGACTTCAAGTATCACACACTTGTTCTAGTTTCATTTGTCACTGAAGAAGGCAGAATCAGAGTTTGCTGTGAGCTAGATGTGGTATTCCTTCCTCAGTGGCCTGCAGCTCAAACACAGCTCAGCTCTGCAGAAACAGCTCCACTCCACTCAGAGCTCATGGGCTTCTGATGTATTTCAGTAAACCACATGAACAGAGATGCCAGGAGCAATACCTCACATCTAAAGTGGCTTTTTTACAGAAAATGATGCTCTCTAATACACTTTGCTGATGGTGCTCTTCACACTTTTGCCCTCAGTGGTGGCAGAGGCCACAGAATGATGCCATGCTGGAAAACATTTGGTATCAAACCTGTTATTTAATACACCAAGAAAATTCTTGGCTGTGTGGCACAGAAAGGCTGTGGCTGCCCTGTCCCTGGAAGTGCCCAAGGCCTGGAATAGGGGAAGGTGTCCCTGCCCATGGCAGGGGGTGGAACTGGATCATTTTTAAAGCCCTTTCCAACACAAACCATTCCATGATTTTCTACTTTCAGTTTCTGTGCAGTCCCTTGGTTTCAGGCATTAGAGCCCAGCTGTGGAGGATGTTGTGATAACTCCCCACAACCACAGAAAATGATGCTGAGCAGAGACCTTGAACAGGCATCCTGTGCATCCCTCTGCCCTGGGGTAGGATCAGCATGCCCTGAGCCACAGCTGCTTCAGCCAGCTGGCTCCTGTGAACCTCCAGAATCAGAGCCTCCCCAGACACTCCAGTCCTGCCCTCAACTGTCCTGCTTAGATGATTTTGGCTAATGCTGAAAGCAAATCTCCCCTGCTGCAATTGCAGGCCATTACCCCTTGTGCTGTCCCAGGTGGACATGGGGAATGATTTATTATGCAAATTTTTGCAGCAATTTTTAAAGCGTATTTTGAAGGCTGCTTTTATCCTGCCCTTTGGCCTTCCCTCCCCAAAAGTCACATGTGAAGGATAAAAGGAAACTAATGAACAAAAGTTTAATCAGTTCCACGTAGCAATGCCCAAGCTATAGCCTAAAAATAAAATACTTGGAAAGAACATCAGTAAACCGTATTACTCAGGAGGACAGAAGGAGTAACTGCATGCCAGAGTGTTTGTGTAAGAGAGGAGTAGGAACATTGCAAAAGGTCAAATGAACATTATCACTGAGAAAAAAGGCTGTATTGCCTCTTTTTTTTATGAAAAGTAAGTTTCTCAGGAATGATGGAAAGAACAAAGTTAGATATAATTTAAGCTGTTAGACCCATTAACTCCCACTGAGCTGAACTGGAGCTTTGCCTGCTTGAGGGCTGCAGGAAGCATAGGATGCTTTTGTATTTAAGGACTAGATCAAAACTCAGGAGACTCTAGAGCAAAACTCAAGTTCAATTCTTGGCTTTCCCTGGGATTCCCATCTGAGTAAATTGCCTATTGATAAACCAAACAGAAGCTCCACTTAGATCCCCTTGAACCCTTCTCATTTTGCTTTTGTAGGTGGCAAACTATGGTTGTTTCAATAAGGGATACATGGAAAAGCAATGTAGTGCTGCCCCATGCAAAACATTAAATAACTGTTGAGATTATGAGCAACCTCAGGTTCTTTAATCTCTGCTCCACATGTCCCCAAGAGTCAGGGAAGTGCACAAAGCAAGGAAAGATCATTCTTTGCAGACAACTGGCTGCTGATAACAAAGCCTTGGAGAATGCCTACATACTGTGCCTGAGCTCAGACAGCTCTGCAGAGCTGTGGAGGTGTAGTTGAAGGAGCTGCTAGAACTGAAAAAAAGGCACCCATATGCCACAACATGGTGAGGAACTGAAGATTTCAGCAAGAATCCAGGGGGTTATTTTTGTGAAAGTGAAGCTACTGCTGTCCCAACTGACAGCAGCGTGACCCCTGCTAGAAAATACCCAGACAGGGATTTACTGATGCTGGCTGGATGTCTTGGCAGGCTGAGATTTCAAAATAACATTTATGGTATTAGCATGGCTCCCCTGTACTCTGAGGAGAAACTGGACTATCACATTCAAAGTTACAACGTTTCTTTCTGGGTTTTTGTAGCATTACCCTCTTTTTTTTTTTTTTTCCATTTTACATTGGAGACAAGGTGCTACTGATTTTCCTACATCACAAGTAGGACAAGATTCAGGTCCTACCTTATCAAACTTTATATAAAGATCTCCACCTCTTATTGCCAGCTAACCAGTTGCACCAAGAATTTGATTGCATCTACTCCTTCCTGTGCTCTCCTTTACAGGCCTGTGGAGGTTTTGCCTTTTGCTGCTCATTCATTCTCTCCCCCTCAAAAACCACTGGTCAAAATCCATCTATTTTACCTGAAAGAAATAAAACAAACATCTCACATGTGATGTGGCAGAAACCCTGGCAACAGAAGCAGCAGGTTTGCTCTGCAGCAAAGCTGCTTTTTGGCTTCCTGTGCACCAATCCAACCTGAGCCCCTGGGCTGTGCATCTTCCTGTTGGGTTGAGCTCTAGTTCAATTTACTTTGGTTGCCTTCCAGAGACAGAATTTGAGCCTGGAAAATGCTCTTGGAGCCTTCAGGGGGGAAGCAAGAGCGTTCAGGTGCCCTGGCAGTCACAGTGAGGACACTCTGAGGATCAAGCCCGTGGTGAAGATGCTGCATCTGCTCCCCACGCACAAAAACTGCTGAGAGTGACTCTGCTGCCCTCAGTGGCTCACCCTGACCTTCCAGCTGAGAGAAAAGATCATCTCAGGCTCAGAGCATCCCCTCTGACTGAGGAACTGAGCCACTGTAAAGTTAAAGCTACACCCTGCCCACAGCACAGGGGGAACCTGGAGATTGCTGGATTGTAGGAAATCTGGTCTCCAAATAAAATAAAACAAGGTTTTCCCCAAAGTGCTTAACTAAAGGGTATCCATGCCACTCTTTTATTTTTCATCCTTTTTTGACCTTTGAGATTTAATTTAAGTACTCAAGCAATTTTAGCTGTGTTTTCTTCTCAGCTTCTCCCACTTTGGGCCACACACACAAAGATCATTCTGTGACTTGACTCCCCTCCTTTCTTAAAACTTCTGGTGAGGAGGAAAAAAAAAGAGGATGTTATTTTAAACAGCCTCAAACTAGAGGTTTTATGTCCATTAGGGATCTTATTTATTCATTTCAATTCATGCCTTTTTTACGTTGAAAATTATAGTTTTTAGAGACTCCTGTAAATGTCTAGGTATGAAAATGGCCTTTCTCCAAAATGTGCTTCCAGATCACTAAAAATAATTCACCTTTGCTTATATCTTCTCTTTGTGGAGTTCAAGCCAACAATGTGAACGTTTCCTGCTCATCCCTATTTCTACTGATCTGTGTTCTTTCANGTGTGGAGTTCAAGGCAACAATGTGAACGTTTCTACTGATCTGTGTTCTTTCATTTTTAATCTACCTAAAATGTATTTTTTGCTGATAAAATGGCAGGAAATTGCTCTCCTCTTCACGCCCCAGATCCACTGACAAGAGGAACAACCCTACCCAGTGACCCTCAGCAGAGACACCACTTCTGGGTGCAAGGGACACAAGCAGTGTCCCCAAGTTCTGGCTTTGAACAAGTTTGCCATTTAACACATCCCAGGTTTGGGATGGCTCATTCCCAGCATCCACATCCACATCCCATGTGAACCTGTCTTTCTACAACTGCTGTAGCTCTCTCTGAATGCACTGAATTAGCGATTTCAGAGAACTTTTTCCTTTGCTGTGATATTATAGCTTACTGAAATAAAATTTCTGCTTTGGGGACTCATCCAGCCACAGTATTGCATGTTTTCATGCAATGCCTGATCCCTTCTCCTGCAGCTGCTGATGCAATTCCTTTGCAGAGCTCTAAGAGGAGCAGGGCTAGGATCAGTTGTCACTGAAGTCAGGTCATTTTCCACCCTTGGTGACCTCTGTTTCCTCAGCCATGTGTGTAAGGCACTCAGATCTCAGGCTCTACCTGCAAGCTCCTTGAAAATGGAACCACTGCAATGATACTCCCAAAGCAAACTTTACTTTGGTTTGGCACGAGGTACAAGGCAATTCAGCAGCTGGCTCTCTGTGAAAGTTCTCCTTTCCTTGTTATTTCCTTCCAAGAATATTTTTGAAAAAAAAAGAAAAAAAGAAGAAAAAGAACCTTCTCCACTTTCAAATCCCTGTTCACTCCCCAAAGCGAACAGTCCTTACAGCAAATGTTTTTCCAGTGAACACAATTCACAAAATATCAGAAAATTAAACATGATCAAGATGGCAGCAGTCTCTCTTGAAGGGATACATCATGACAGAAGTAATATCCCAGAACACAAACTTTCTTCTGTCACTAATTCTATCTTAAACCCTCCTGAAGGGTACATGCAAGGCTCCCAATTGCCGTCCACTGAGGTGGAAACTGAAACAAAGCTAAACAGATTTTGTGACCCAAGTCTGTATCACCTAAATACAGTTTCACTTAATACAGGATTCATAAAGATGGAATTTCTGTCCATTTACAAAGATACTAGAATTATTTGGGGTTTTTGCCACAACAGCTTTTCTCTGCAGGTAATACAAAGAAAACAAAGCTTCCTAACAGTAGCGCATGCAACAAGTTGAAAAATGTGACTTATTTTCCAACAAATAAGTGCATGCAAATTACAGCAGACGGGCCAAAAGCTTTCTCAGGAGGGCCACGCATTGACATCTCTGGGCAGTAGCAGCAGCCTTTGAATTTTCACTTCAACTGCTGCTTAGAAAGGCCACTGTCAGGGAGGAAACACCTACTGTGCGCCTTCCCCTGCCTTCTGATCCCTTATTAGTTAACCCTGAAGTGCATATGTACACAGCCCTAATCCCCAGGCGGGGCTCCGGGCCGGGGGAAATCTGGAATTAATTGCGGGGTATTTTGGTTCCTAATGCAGCTGTTGGGAGTGTTTGGCTTGGCAGGGGAACAGAAAAGGCACTGCATACCGATTTCGTGAGCCACCGTAAAAGCCGCGTGGAGGCCGTCGTCTTCAATCACGGCGCAGCTGCGCTCGGGGGAGCAGATGGTCCCAACGTCTGCCATTCCCAGGGTATCACAGGAATGATGCCCACATAAATCCTGCCCGGCGAGGGGAAAAGGAAAAGCAAAACAAAAAAAAAAAAAAAAATCGTTACGATGAATTTTTACACCCAGCCGTAACAACCGGTTGAAGTCGCCTTTGCCAATGGCGGGACGCAAATATCAGCGTAAAGTTCCAGTGAAAGATGTTAAAAGCACACCAAGCCAATCCCTGCTAAGGTCAGTGGGAGTATTTTCATAGACTTTAACAGGTTTTGGATACGTTCTGCAGCTAACTGTTGTTAGTTAAATTTGTATTTCTGTGATGCTTGAACTTGCATTGAGGTAGGTACTGAAAATACGCTGTGGAAGCATTTCCTCAACTGACAATAAAAGCAGAAAATTCTCTTTATTTACAGAGGGTAAACCAAGGCACAGAGGAAGCTTCAGCTTCTTCCAGATCAGCCCTTGAACCAGAGATCAGAATGAGATTGTTACATGTGAAACCTCATGCAGTACAATTAACAGTGTGCTACCCAATAATATACCAAGTATTTAGCAATTCTCAGAGTTTGCACTCTCTCATATCACTGACTCAGCAAAATCCCAACAAAAGAACCACGTCTCCCACAGGTAGATATGGAGTGTCCCTGAAAACCATGAACGTAGCATCAGATTTTGTCCCTCAGCTTTGGTCAGACATTGTGTTTTATCAGCAGCAGTAATTTCTCAATGATGCTGCTGAAATAGAGGGAAGAATATTAGTGAGAATGTGCATATATACACATTTTTTGTAGAAGAAGGGAAAGTAGGGGCCATGCTATTTGGAACACTTCAACATTTCATTGTGGTTGAATGAAATTGTCATTTTCAAGGCATGACAAATGTTATTATCAAAATGATCAAAGAGCGCTTTTTTCCCCTTCTTTTTCAAGATTCTCTTCTTCCCTTCAGATCTCTTTCTACAACGACTTCCTTTCATGAAGCCTTTCATAATTAATCCATCTGAATAAGAGACACCTTGCAGGAGACTTCAGAGCAGCACTGTTCACTGACAGTGACAGTTTAGGCAAACTTGGAAATGCACAGGATTCAAATCCCAGTGAAGTCAAGGAAAACCACACTGAGCATGCAGATACTGTGACAGAGCATCTTTTCACAAACACAAAGAAAATAAAAAGAAAAAAGGGTTTCTTTTTCCCAAACAAAGGAATTTTTCAAGCTAAAAATACAAAGCAGTATTACATATATGGAGGAGAAATTTCAGGCTCAGTTCTGGCTCCCAGGAAACTATCAGTGGGACAAGGAGACACAGTCTCAAGCTGGATGTTTAGGTTGGACATTAGGAAGGATTTCTTCACAGAGAGGGTGATTAGATATTGGAAGGGGCTGCCCAGCGAGGTGGTGGAGCCACCATCCCTGAAGGTGTTTAAGGAAACACTCTGGATGTGGCACTCGGGTCTAGCACAAGGTGGTGGTCACTCACAGGCTGGTCAATGATCTCAAAGGTCATAACCAACACAATTGGCAATGTGACCTGAATCCACACAAGCAGCTGAACCAAAATTCTTACACAAGTACCCAAAAGCTCATAAATCAGACAGAAAGCAGCTTACTGGAGGAGGGCTAGACACGTTGACAGTGCCAAAATGGTATAAACTGCATTAATTCAGGCTTTGTCTCTGCATGCAGATTCTATGCCACTCAGTCTTTTCCAGTATTTGGGTGTCATTGTTACATAGTTACTGACACCAGCTCTGCTCCCAGCTGGGCACAATGGCACCAGCACCCAGACACCTCATGCCAGCCAGGATTTACTCCCATTTGCACACAAGAAGCAGCTATGCTGGGAATTCACACCAGCAGGCACAGCCAGACTTCACAATGACTCACCACGTTTGATGACACACATGTAACTATAAAAATGTAATTTTTCTAAGCAGGCAATCTTGTAAACTTCCATGGGGCAAATTCTGATGGGATGTGGGGAGCATGGAGCATTAAGGCAGAGATGTTACCATCATCTCACCTCAGCATTTCAAAAGCTGTGCACAGAATTGCATTACAGTGTCTTCCCAGGGCTGTACCAGAGGCTGGTCCTAGAAAATCCCAGAGCAGGAAAGGCATGATTCTGCAAACTGCTTCTATGTAAAACCACCTGGCTCCTCCAACTCCCCACGGACAGCTGGCAAACAGGTGTCCTCACATGCTGAGGGACCAGCCATGCCCAGAAAGGAGAAGAGTGCCCACCCTGGGGTCAGAAAGTGATTGGCAGTGCTACAGCAAAGCCCTGGTCCCCCAGTGGCCCCGTGGCCACCTCCCTGTGGCCCCCCAGCAGTGGGTGTGGAGCCCTGCAGCCGCTGCCAAATCCCAGCTGGGAAGCAGCAGAGGGGCTTGTAAGGGATTCTGGAAACAAGGACAGGAAATATTTTCTGGCATCAGCTCCTCTGTAAGAAGCTGTTATGGGGATGTCTGTGGGTTGCCCATCTGCTGCTAGAGCAGGCCATGCCATGGCTGTGCTTTGAGCAGAGCATGGATGGAGCATCCTGGTTTTCCCAGCCAATTCCAGTCCCTGGTGGCTGCCTGAGGATGCTCATATGCAGCTAAGGCTGACATTACCAACAATCATTTAGACAGATCATTGTCTCATTCACTTCTTTACCTTACCTGCCCCTGCATGATTTGAACTGGAATGTATTTCTATTCATATATACTAAAAACAGAACTGCAGCCTTAATCAAGAGGCATCTCTGAGACAAATATTCTGAGAAGTTTGCTTTTGGGTCAATCCACCAATACCAGCTTCCAAGCAGCTTAACAGCAAGTGATGTTACTGAAAAGCACACCTGCTTACCCATCAAACACTGGCTATGGATTATTCATTACCAGAATCAATAGTTACATTTGTTTTTTTTGCTTTCCTGGGCAGTCCTGGAAAGCAGTACACTACTTTCATGAAGCAACCTTTCTGGGAGTACAGTAGAAGGTTTTATTTCCCTGGAAAACGTTCTAATTTTTTTTGTTAAGAACAGCTTTCAATGTAATGATGCAATCTTGAAAAATCTGTGTGGGTAGCCTCAACTTTTCATACCCCAGCTAAAACACAAGGAAAGAGGGGACTCATGATACATAAAATCAGTTTCCAATGATTATTTTTTTGCTTCTATTAGAAAGTTAATCAGCTACTTGGATCTGAATGCTTAATTGTCTTGAAACAGTGGCAGAAGCTTTTAAATACTGTTTTTGATATTTCTAAAGAAGGAAAGCAGCCTGGCCCTTGAGCTGCTTTACAGTAGCTTCAAAACAGAAGAATGACAAGGAAATGCATTTGCTACGCAGGAGGCAAGAGATGTTAAGCTTTGGCAAAGGAATGGCTTAGTAAAACTAAGCTGTATATCACAAGCCTAGTAGTTAATTAGACAGCTCATTAGAGGCCAAGTTTTCTTGGCATTCTAAATGCATCAGGAGCAGCTGGCTGGCTGCCATGTATACATGGCCTTGTTGTGAAGGGAGATAACTGTCACCATGTCCTGGCCAGAGCAGGGAGTTCAATTCACCTGAAATGTGATCTGCAGTAGGTTTCAAACAAGAATAAACTGTTTAGTGAAACCTGGTATTGGGTCAGAGCCCACTGACCAGACCCAGAACATGATGCCAGCACCAATGTGGACAGTCTGGTGGCATTTAAGGGCACAAGAACATGTCCTCAGGTATTTTATCTACCCCTCCTAGGGCTTGCATTTTGGGATCCTGTGGGCCCCAAAGTGCCACAGTTCCACAGTCTGGAACAGCTGGGCACTTTGCTTTTTGGGGTTCAGGTGTTTCATGCTTCTCCACCTTTGTCCTGAGGGAAGCCGAGCCTACAGAGTTTCTCAGATCAGAATGAGAGGAAGCCACAGGATGAGGCTCTGTATCAGGCCAAGCTGCACATCACCTCCCTGCAAAGCACAGCTAAAACCTTGACAGCTCTCTTCACTTGCTCTTCTGGTCCCTTTGCAACAGCTCACCAGCTAAAGCTTTTTCCCAGTAAGGACATGATCCAGCTACAAATTCCTTCCAGGGATGAGGCCAACTAGAAGCATATTTTCTAGGAGAGCACTGCATGGTCTACACCAGGCTCCTGCCATGCACACAGGGAGCTGTGGCTCCTCCTGGAGCAGCCCCTGAGCACAAAGTTTCTCAAGCCCAGGCTGCAGCTAAAGTGCAGCCAGTGAAGGGACTCAATTTTTGGTCCCTATTTCCCATCCTAGACTGTCCCACTGAACAGCCTGTGGTAAATCACAGCAACAGCCTCCTCTCCGTGCTTGAGGAACCCAGACCACCTTGCTCCGAGCGCTGCGCTCCGCTCAGCGGCCTCAGGTCACGATTCCCCTCGTTCTCACCATATGAATTACCCACTAAACAGCGACAGACCTTTGGTCAGAGGGGTGGAAAGTTTCCTTAACACCTGGAACAGCTTACGACCTCCTGGCTAAGGACCTCTCCTGGGAGGTGGGCGATACAGACCTAAAATCCCTCAAGCAGAGGAAGGAATTAAGCACGACTTTCCGACTTCCTGCAGCAGCCTTCCCACCGCAGGCCTGGGCAGGGAGGGTGGGGTGAGGTGGTGTCAGGAACACACACATCCACCACCCTCCCAGCAGCTGCTCTGCAAAGTGGCTGAACTCTCACTGACGTCCCAGCAACGTGGAACGGCACACGTGGTTTAAAAAAGGGATTTTCATGTGAGCAGAAAGGATTCTGGGTGAGGGAAGAGTCGCTGGGTTACTGCTCTGTCCTCCCCTGGCCACGTTTTTAAAGCCTGCTCTCCTTCTGAGGAAAACCACCATGGGGATACCTGCCATCTCTACCAGGACAAAACCCAAATATATTTCCACAGTGGTTTAGCTTAAAAATTGAGGGCATTTGCTTTTGGGGTTCATATGATAAATATGAGCCTGAGGCTTGAGCATCTGAAAAAAAACCACAGCAGACTTATGCAAACTATGGTTATTTAAAAATACTGACAAAATGCACATTAAGAACTTGGGATCTGCATGGGGAGGAGAAGTTCCAGTTACGAAACTGGTGACTGGTGACCAAGTAAAAATGTGTGATTTAACCTGCCTAAGCCATAGTTCCTTTGTGGGGAAACTCCACACCATCTCTCCAGATCAAAAGACAGCTCAAACATCTCTATGAGTTATGTCTCACTTTGTTTTCCCTAGGGACATAATTTAAATGGATTAGATGTGCAACAAAGTTGGTGAAAACACTATGAAACTACATTTCTTCAGGGTAATAATAAACAACAGTGAAATTTATTCCACTGACCACTGGTAAAATGACTTGTTTTACTACTAGGGGATCATAATTGTTGGAAGATGATAACAGGGAAAAGAAAAAAAAAAAAAAAAAGAAAGATGTAGAGCCAAAGAAAGCATGTGCTCCATGCAATGAAATTATCATCTACAGAGCTGAGATAATACAAAGCTTGCTGTTAAATTTCAGCAGTGCTGCCAGATGGACAGTTAAACTAAATCAAACACACCAGCCCCATATAATTACTGTGCAGAAAAAGGCAGGACAGTGGCCTTTGACTCCAGCATGAACCCTCTGCTCGAGCCAGGCATGATGGTACTATCACAGATGATGCTAACAAGCACTTAGGAAAGGATTTTTTTCCTGCTCCTAATGTCTGTATCTACTGCAAGAAACATCTATTTTAATCTTCAGATGATTCAGAACCGGGGGGAAAGGAAGAGAGCTGGATTTTGTCCAAATGCATTCAATAGTTCACTTGAAATTTAACTAAGGGCTGCTAATGAAATAGACTGGATGAATTCTAGAGGGTAATTGCAGAGCAGGCTGGACCTCAGCAAATGAACAGTGTGAGTTCAACTGCAGTTTGCAAGTCCCATCTAGTCTGTTTTGCTACCGTGATAAATAATCTGCCAAGCGTTTTGCTGCACCCATAAAAACCTGAGGATAATCTGCTTCCAGCCTCTGCAAACTGTTCACTATAAAAAAGGCTGAAACAGAATAAATTGTAAATAATAAACTCTAAACTTGCTGTTGACTTCACTGCCATGGACAACAAGTGATCTAACCTCCAGGGAAAGAGGGCTTTGCAAGCTCTTCCTCCTCCCCACCACACAGCCACTTCTCTACGGGGTGGAAGACTCACCTGGCCACCAGAATTGCATCCTTGCACCATCATATTCCATGGAGGATGCTCTAGGATTCATGTGGCCCAAAGATTTACAGCTGCTGTCAAGGACTCAACCACAAAATAGCCCAACAGCAGGGGACCCATGTATTCTCTCAGGCTGTTATGCTCAAGATGCCTTGAGGAAATTTAGAAATACCAGAAAATTATCATGTTTTCTTCCTTCGAGTCAGACCTCTGTCATGCTTCATCTTGCTTCTCATGGGTCAAAATGAGAGACTGGGACCACTTGGAAAATACACTTCTCATTATCAGATTTAAATACTCACTGTGGAACCCAACTAAATTTCTGTGACCGCTGAAGGTTTTCACAATGGCCAGACACGTAGCTCTAGTGCTCCTTGCATTTACAGAGAAAACACAGGACCCACTGCAGTAATGGACCCTTGCCATCACTGATAAGCAACACAAGGCTAAAAACAGCTTTAAGACGTTGCCTGCATCATCCCAAACTGAATTCACATTCATACTGATTTACTGTGATCTGCAGGATAATTGCTTTAAAGCCCTTATCCAATTAAATACAGATTATGACCAGAACTAAGTGGCTGCTTTAACTCAGAATCACTGAATTTCCTTCTAATTTTTTTACATGGGCAGTACTTCCTAGTATGAATGCTGATGACAACCATAATTTGAAATTATCTAATATAACGTGAAGCACTACTAATGTAACAATAAAGGAGAGCTACCAATGCACTCCCAGTCAATCAATGGTTACTAAATTATCTTTAAAGAAGTTAAGACAACCAAAGAGGATGAAACTGCTGAATTCTGTCGGGATTCTTCCTTTATAAGGAACTCAAAGCCCTCTTTTCGTGTAAAAAAAAAAAACAACAGCCAATCAAATGTCACTCTGGAACAAAGGTAATTATTATATTAGGGGTTTGTATGGCACCAATGCAGATTCTATCTACACAAAACCAATTCCATACAGCTGAGGCCGTGCACTCAGCTGACAAACGATCTGCAAATATTATCCTGCTGGTGGAAAGATACGGAGCTCAGGTGGCCTCAGCTAGTAAACAACGCTGGAAAATGTACCTCACATGTTTGCCCAGTGCCTGAAACCCAAGGCACTCAGAAAGAGACATCTGGATGCTCAAAAATCAGCATGACGATATTCAGAGCCCATCAAAACACGCAGCCACGGCTCGGCGTCTTGTAGCTTAGCAACCAACTTCATCCATCCAAAACAGAGTTGTAAAAGTGGTGATCTCCTGCCAACTGCTGCCACTCTCATTGAAAAGCTAAACTGGAAAAAATCTCTCCTTCGGTTCAAAGTGGGGCTGTTTTCTGCAGGAAACATCTCCACTGCTTTTTCATCCTTTAACCCTTTTCGTGTTTACATTCCACAGGGAGCAAATAGATTCATGTTGACATTTCAAGGGTAAGCATATAAAAATCGTGTGGGCTCACACACACTCTCTGCAAAGAACATCATGAACACATGTAGCAAGAAACTCCAGTCTGGTTCTTAATTCAGTCAAATGCTGCCAAACAATGTCCGTGTGCACACAGCAAAGCATTAAAGCAGATTAAGTTGTCCTGAACTGCATCGAGCAGCTAATCCCAGAGTTAAAGCTGTTAAAATGTAAACCAAGAAAACACAAGCCTGTGCTTTTTTACTCACGAAGCAGCCCTGAGTAGCGGTGCAAGCAACATTTGCATCTTAAGAGTGGAAGGAGACCACAGGAACTGCGTTAATTTGCTCATTCTATGCACTGCTTACATCCCAGAGAGGTAATTCTATGCATTGCCTTTGAAAGTGGATTACTGATTAGCAGCACCCTGTTATTCTGGCAGGAGGGCGTCCATGCAAAGAATTACAGCCGAGCATTTGTAAAGCAACTGCACTTACGAGTCACACCCTATCTCAATCCAAATTAACTTAATAATTGGTGCCACCCTAAGTGAAGTTTCTGAATTGTCATATAGCCCAGGGAAGTAAGTGGGAATACCGGCAGAGAGAAACACTCTTCAGAGAGAAGTGATGGATTCTGGCCCAGGCTTAATAAGCCACTAGAAAAGATGTTTACAGCCAACCCAAAACCATTCTGACCCAGTCTAGGTAGCCTGCTTTCATTCAGGCTATAGTGATAAAAAAATGAAAGCTTGCAAATGGCACTGATGAGCTTTAAACTGCTAAAAAGGGCTCCTGTTGTACAAGCGATGCCTGACGCAGAACCTAATGCTTCAACTATTTACAGCTATAAAAGCAAGCCAGGCGCTTTTTTTCCCCCCTTCTGGAGCAACTCCTTCCACAAACCATCCAAAGCATCCTTCTTGGCAGGCTCCTACGATGTAGCAAAGCCGGAGAACTCAAATGAACGGAAAGTCATGCAGTTATTTTTTTCGTACTTGGGGAAAGCGAAAAAAAAAAGAAAACACCAAACCCAAACCGCTGAAGGGATATTCTTACAGAACTTCATTGCATAAACTCGGCCACATGTCTACCAGAGCAATGTCCCTTAACGACCCCTGGCAATGTAATTAATCAACAACCCAGCGTGGAGCAACGAGGGACGGCTCTGCATGGACAACACAAGGAGATGCAGCCCACAGCGACCAGGGCACCCACTCGGGGGACAGCACAGGGACTGCAGCCCCTTGCCACCAGCCCAACTCCCTCAGCCTGTGCAGCCCTGTTTACCTGCGGTCTGCATTTACGTCCTACACTTGAACCGCAAGGGCTGCTGCCTTCCAGGGCGGTGGAGCTATTCTCGCTGGAAACAGCGTCCCGATGTGCTGCTCCACAAGCAAGACGCCTGTCCTCCCAAGGTGCTCTCCACCACTTCCACCAGCAGGTTTGTTTGGGCCCGAATTTAGGCGAGGAAGTGCTATCAGCCCTTCCCGACTGGACCACCTCTGCAGAGCGAGAGGAGCCTGGTGCTAAACATCTCCTGGGGACAGAGGGACGTGAGGCTGAGTCCCACGATCAGAGTTCCCACCTCTCCACCGGGCTGGGGTGACAGCACAGGGCGGGGGACACACACGGATCTCAGAGACCCCTCTGCCATCCCCGGCGGTGTGCGCCGGTGCCGCTCCCCGAGATGCTGCACCGCCCGACGGCCGAGCCGGATCCAGGAGCGGGGAGGCAACCTCCGGGAAAAGCCGGGCAGGGTGGCCAGGGGTCCGGCCCGGCCACCCCACGCTCGAGGGACACCTGGTCGCTGTCACGGCCGTGCCCGAGGCCGGGGCCATGCCTACCTCGCGAGTGAAGAGGATGGCGGCGTCGTAGTGCTCCTCGTGGTCATCGTCCAGGCGGTTGTGCTGGTGCTGCCACTTGCAGAAGTTCTTGAGCGTGGTGGCGGCGTTCCTGTTGACCTCCAGTCCCTTGTCCTTGTCGCCCAGCGCCACCACCTTCACCACGGCCAGCCGCACGTGGTTCTCCAGGCTGGCGTGCGCGTAGAGCCGGGAGGCGATGGAGGCCAGGGTGAGCAGGTAGTGCTGCAGCCCCTTGCCGTACTTGCGCACCATGGAGGCGTCGGCCACCAGCAGCAGCTCCACCTGCCGGGCCCGGGACACGGAGCGCCGCCGCCGCCGCCGCCGCC
>VZTB01001469.1:58449-152124 GCA_013397245.1 Thryothorus ludovicianus
CGGGTGCCGCCGTGTCCCCGCTCGGCCCCAGCCCCTGCCCCGGGCAGCGGCGAACTTCCCGTCTTTGTCCGGGCAGCCGCTCCGCAGCCAGCCTGTCACCGAGTGCCGGCGAGCTGTCATCCCCTTGGGAGCACCGCGATTCATTCCCCGAGCCCCGGCAGCAGGCTGGGCGGGGAGCAGGCAATGCTTGCTCTGACCTCCGCGATGACTCCGGACCCTTGGGTCACCCCCCCGCTGTCACACGGACCCGCTGACCCCGTCCCCCCGTCTGCCACCCCCCGGCCGGGGCTGCAGCAGGGACAGCGCCAAGGGCAGGTGACCGCGGTCACCTTTGCACCTCGGCATTGCCGGCGGACTGAGTGGAGATGGCAAATGGCTCGTTCCCTGCCGAGGTCACGGGCTGGAAGGGCTCTGGGAAGGTGAGAGCGAGGGGACCCCTGAGGATTCCGACTGATTTCCCCCTGCTGAGGTCCGGACCCCACAGCGACCAACAAAAGTGTCATTTATCCCATAGATTTCCTCTCTACATGCTGAGACAGTGCCAGGAACAGGTGCTCCCTGGCTGCAGGACTCCACAGGGATACAGGTCTCCAACCTCATGCTCACCTGCAAGCAGCATCACTCCTGGCCACTCTGGAAGTCAATGATGTGCACTCCTGTCATGCTCGGCAGGGTCAGGATGGGTGGTGGGCTGCACAGACCTGCCCCTGGAGCTTCCAGGGGCTGCCTTGCAAGTCCACCATTTCTCTAAGGAAGAGCTTAACTAAAGCCACAGAAGCTTCAAAGATCAATATTCCCATGTAAACGATGGCATTAACATAACACTGAAGTTGTTTATGACATATTTAACTCACCAAAGTTTTCACGTGTCCATTCTTCTTTTTCCATTTTTCCAGAAATGGTGATGCCTGTAAACAAAAGTTCACTTCTCTCCTGGTATTTTTTTTTTTCAACATTTCAGTGTTCTATCATCCCCAGAAATTCTTGACTGGAGTCAGTGAGTTTCAAAATTAATAAAAGTTATGTATTAGGAAGGTCATATTAACTTTCTCAGGCACTGGGCCAGGACTATTCAAGATTTAAAAATTTAAACATTTTCTCAGTTACTTAAACTTGTTATGAAGCTAAAACAGCAGAAAAAAAAAATAAAAGTGGTGGGGGGGGAGAGAGAAAGAGAGAAGACATATTTTGATTGAAAAAAGGACCTGTAATTTTCCTGGATGGGTTTTACTTTTCCTTTGAGCCTAATGCATGCCTGCTCAGCACCAACAATATTTTTATTGACTTCACTGGGACCTGGATTTGCAAATATGCTCGGTCCAAACTGCTAGGTACCCCTGGGAGAGGTGCTAGCAAAGAGATCTGGGATAAGAAATGTATTTTGGATAACAACCTCAGCACGTCTCATTAAAGAAGTGTTATTTTGTCAATGAAAAGGCATATGGTGCACAAGAGGCCAGTGTAATGTTCTCCCAGGCTGCAGCCTAATTCCAACTATCCGGCCATATAACCTTGGAAAACCAGGAATGCTTAGCAAGGCTGGTGATAATTAAATGGTCAGTCCCACTGCTCATCTCTGGGAGTTGTCTTTGATTTCCCAAATGACAGAAGAAGTTGGCTGGGCTGCCCTGCTACACACCAAGCAAGGATCCAGGCTTTCCAGAAAGGTACAAATTATTTTGTGCAAATTACCCCACAGATTAGGAAATTTGTCCTGTTTACATTTCCAAACTGCAGTAACTCAGCAGAGCAGTGCAATAACGGAAGGATGGGTCAGTCATGCCTCATGCAATGAGAGGGAACATCTTTTAGTCTGAGAGCCTGGAAGTGGAAGGATAAATCACTGCAGTGAATCATCTCTTTCCTCACACTTTTGCCCTCTTAGCCTCTTTTTACAGTTACAGCACTGCCTTTAAACAAGAAATCCTGTTAGCACGTCCCAAGTTGTGGATGACACTAAATCCTTGTCAGACAGTTCTGACCTGGAAATTTCAAGGCTGACCTTTCCCAACTGAGAGATACAGAGCCACAAATCCTCAGTTAGCCATGAGGCACAACACAAGTCCTGTACACTCGGGATCGAATTCAATCCTGATGAAAGAAGACACAATCCTCTGGAGTCTCTGGGAGCTACAAGCTGCTGTCATTAAAGTTGTGTTTCAGCCCCTGGGTTTGGCTGAAACACTTCAGGATCCTGCAAATAACAGCTCGGGGAGCAGGGGATTCCTGCTCCTATGGTGTTTTAGTCACATAAGAAACTTTCCTCTAAGCATTATAAACACTCACAGGAAGGAGTGGCTTGTTAATGGTTTTATCCAGGTGTCCTTCCAGTTTTTTTATGAAAAGATCCTGTTTGCCATCACCTCTTTTCCAGTGCTCAGGCACATCAGAAGGGGTTAGAAAACCACAAATCCGAGGTTCTGTGTCTGCCTACAGCCCCCTGATAAGTTGTCAAGGGCTAGCAGGGTGTCCTACCTGGCAGCACCTGTATTTCACCATTAACTGAACTCTTCCTTGTTGGAAATTAAAATAATTCTGTCCAGTTTCCATTGTTCTGTGTTAGGACTGCCTGGCATTCTTAAGTCATTGCACAGGGAGGATGGCAATTACAGTGGGAAGTAACATTTGTTCTGTAAAATTATAAGAAGGTCAAATCAAACCCAAGAAATTTGCCTGCCCAACGTGTTCTAAATGCAAAAAAAATCAACATTTGATAGACTTGTGATCAACATAGGGCTGTAGCTGTGAATAGGTTTGGGTAAGATCCTATTTAAAAATCTACCTGTAGGAACACAATTCTTAACACAGGACAGCTTTGTCCCTCCTGGGGGTTGAAAGCCTCTCTCCTGTTAACTATAGGAAATTTTAATATGATGGTGATTAGAGGGATGGAGCAGCTCTGCTGATAAGGAAAGGCTGAGAAAACTGGGATTGTTCAGCCTGGAGAGAAAAGACTTTGGGGTGACCTAATGCAGCCTTCCAGTCCCTGAAGGGAACTTTGAGGAAAGATGGAGCAAGATTATTTATAAGAACCTGTAATGACAGGACAAGGGGAAAGAGCTTCAGATCGATAGTGAGGATGTTTAGATTAAATATTAGGAAAAAATTTATATTCTGAGAGTGGCAGGGCACTTGAGCAGGTTGCCCAGAAAAACTGGGTACCTCATCCCTGGAAGTGTCCAGGGCCATGATTTGTTGGTCTTATCAGAAATTTTAAGAATGCAAACATTAGAATTACAGTGCTCAAATCTGCTCATCTCAAAGCTTCCCTTCAAAAAACCACTGAAAAAAACCTATTTCTAAATGGCTCTTAGTAAATAAAATAATTGTTACAAATAATTGGAGACCTCCTGGCAGCTGTTCTGAGTGACTTCAGCTTGCCTGTTGATATTGAAATGGATTTGTGGTTGATAAACAAGACAACACCACCACTATTGGTGCGTCCGTCCTGCCAGCCTCGCCAGATGTGCTCCTGGAGACTGAGGAGGAAACTTCTGCCTCCTTCTCCTCTTGCCTGTGGCAGTTCTGACTGGCCAGGCTCTCCAGCTTAAACAGAATCGTGGGCTCAGAGCACTCCTATTTGGTCAGGAATGCAAGTGTTTGTGGTGTGAGCAACTGTGGCTGCAAGGCAAAATGTTTTACTTGCTTCTTTTATGGTCAATGGCATCTTCAAGGGAGCGAAGGAGACGCCTTTGCTTGGGGGTTGTGTTTTTATTAGTGGCATGTGCAAGCACTGCATCAGGGGTTCAGCAGTTCCAGCAGGCTGGAAATTTTACATTTAACTTCAGCTTCATTTTTCTGTCGGGGCTGAGGAGGCAGCCACGAGGGGTGTGGAGTCAAAGTGGGTTGGGCACTTTTAAAATACTGTATTGTTTTACTGTAACAACATGAAAATATTGTGAATTTGTGGGTACTGTATCAAATTAAAATAGGAAACTGACTGAGGCCTGGCTAGAAATCAAATTGCTGAGGTATCTTGGAGGAGGAAAAGAGATTTCTGCAAGATTAAACAGGAATAAAAATATATAATGTAATAAAAGTACCTGTCTTAGAGGTGTCCAGGGGAGGGTTGAGCTGATGGATCAAAAGAAGCAGTGGGATTGTCCAGTCAGGAGGAGGAGGAGGAGGTGCAAATGACAAATTACATTACTTACATTTTCAAGCATCAACCTGGAGAATAGAGAGCAATGGGGTCCTCACCTTCCAACAACTGCTGCAAGAAATGGACTCACGTAAGCCATAACACAAGTGAATAATTGTGACCATTGAACCTGCCATGAATTCTGTTTAAAAACACATGTTGGGTGGAGGCAGTGCTCTGCAGGAAGTATCACATGTTAGTACAGACCCTTCTCCTTTTTTATTTTCTGAACAGCAGCAAGATAATCAGAGGAAGGGTAAAATGTTAAACTCTCCTTGTAAAAAAAAAATGACACTTGTTATAAAAATACATTTTAAGGGTGCAAGATATGCATGTGATGTATTCTACAGCTGTTCCTTCAGAGGAGTAGAAGGCCTGAAAAACTCTCGAGTGTAGTTTATATGAGGAGCAGCAGACATTTAATTAATCTCAGTCCTAGAATTTTACAGCCAATATGCGGTCTCTGAACATCTCTGCTCCAGTTAGCAGAACATCTGTAGTAGAAAAACAGAGCTCAAATAAATCTGCATTCTCTTGTACCCCTCCAAACCTTACCACTTTTTGTCATTATTTCTTTAAATATTTTTCCAAAGATGTGTATGTTCAGCTTCTCCCTGTCCTCCCAGCCCTTCTTTTGCACATAGCCTGGATACAAATCCTGTATTCTGCTATTTCAGCTAGATCTGAAATTCTGGGGCAATTATAATAAAAGAAATGCCTCAAATATTATATTTTTTAAAATTATTTTCTTTTTTTTCAGTCAAATTCTCAGCTGCTGCAAATTGGGATGGTTCCAGGTGGGCAAATTGTTAGAGGCACAGCTTTATGAATTTACACATCTATAAATGATATTCCAGTACTGGAGGTGGAATATCTTTTTCCATGTCATCCGAGGCATAAACCAGAAAATGTACTTCCCTAGACTTCAAAGTCGAAACTGTAAGAGTGATTAAAGAGAAATTTAAAACAAACACTCGCTTGCCAGATCTCACCTGGCATTAATACACACACTGCACCACTTCAGAGATCCAGTGCTGGTTGCCTTGTGCACGGATTTTTCCACCTCAGTCCTGGTTGCCCTGCAAAGGGAGGAAGGAAGGGCTTGGCAGGTCCTGTGAGGAAGGAGGCAATGCTCTCAGGTGGCACCACTGCCTGGCCCAGAGCTTCACCTGCCTCATCCTCACTCCAGAGAGAGATCTTTGCCATCAAAGGGAAAGGTGGAGAGCCTGGAGCTTGCTCCCCCAACAATAATCCCCAGGTAGGACCATTCTGAGAGCTCCTGCTGTCTCAGAGGGCTGGGGTAGGATCATGATCCTTCTTTTGGAGGGGTTGATTCTCCTGTTACCTCCACTGGCTGTGCTTTGGGGTGGACCTCAACCAGAAACATGTCCCCATGGGCACACAGGGCACAGGAACAGAGCGAGCTAGACCAAATAAATCCTCCTAAAGGGGCACTGAGTGGCTGCCACATCCTGAGCCAACCGTTCCACCTCCAGATCTCCCTCCCATCCAGCTGCACTCCTTCCTGGAGCAGCCAGTCCTGCTGCTTTAGAGGAACCTGCAGTGTCAACCGAGCCCTCCTTTTCAAAGGTTTTAGAGACTGTGCAGGCTGAGATGTTCCATCTGTAAGACAGGGATGCAGCTTTTGGGATCCATTTTCCTGTCTCTAGCAGTGGAAAGCATCCCTTTAATGATTAGCACAGACATGTTAATGATCAGCACATACATTTTAACGTTTAGCACAGATCTTGCAGCTCCCCTCAGAAGGGCTGGGAGGTCCGTGTGACATTTCAAATGCTATTTTAGTCTTATTTTGAGGGCTTCAATCAGTCTCAAATGATGCATTAGGCTCAGGCCGGCCTTGGGCGCAAGGGCGCGAGGCACCCCCAGAGAAAAGCCCAAACACAAGTCTCATCACAGCTGCAATATTCATTTCTGGAAGGCGCCCAGCAGGTCTTATCCAAGCCACTACAGACAGGCAGTTTGAGTTTTTCCAGTTCCTAATGATTACACAGTATCCTGGAGTCACTTGGACAACTTCCACCGAGAGTGAAACTCTTTGTATTTAATATCCCCCGAAAATAAAAGTGGTATAAGAGAAGGGCCTCAGTCTTTTTCTTCTTTTATTGCTGCTGTTGAAAAGGTTTAGCCCACAGGGATTGGAGCACTGGGCAAAAATACAAAATATGCAGTACATCCTGTTACACCAAAGCAGGCAGATCCTCTCCCGTAACAACCAGACCGGTACAATGGGAGACTTTGTCTGGTTTTCCTGACCATCCAGCCTGCATGGGCTGTCATTAGGGTTTCCATTTCAGGAAGCTAAATGGTGGAAATTGATAAATATCACGACTCCTTTTTCACCATTGTTCCGGCAGGGTGTGTGTTTGCAAGGGATGGGGGAGCTCTATCACCTGATACTGCAGTGGAAGTATTCCTGCAACAGGAAATTACTTCCCTCCTTACTGGACACCCAGAATATCATCAAATATGAGTCTTGGAAATCTTCAGCAGCCATGATGCAAAGAAATTCGTAAATAAATAGATAAATGCAGTGTTTAACAGCTGTAATATGTGGGCAGAGCACAGAACAGCCTGATCTTGATGAGGTGTGAACAACTGGTCCTTTCAAAATCCATCTATCCTGACCTTCAGCAGGAGAAAAACCTGAGGTCCACTAGACAAAAACACTCTTCTACTCCACATCGTGCTACAAAATCTCTTGTGTCCTGAAATGGATTTACAAAAGAGTATAAAAACACCCAGCCCACTTTTCAGGTTGTTCAAACAAGGCCAGAAACATCCCAACCAAAGCAAACTTTTGCTCTCCCATGTAGGCTGAGTTGCAGGGATTTCCTCATAGCCTCAATGCTGTTTCCCAAATCACCAATTCTCTCTCAGAACCCTTCTGCTTCTCCGCTCTCCTGCCTGCAATATTTTCAGATTTTTTTTCTCCCGGGGGAACATTTTGCAATGCTCATGTCATGGTCTAGATCATAACCACGCCAGGCAACCTGATTTCCTTCCTGATGTTTACTGGGGTTTCTGTGCTCCAATATGAACTGACAAATGTGTGTACTCAAGCCCTTGCCAGTGAACAGCACGACTTTCCATGGTTCATAAAAACTCACCCATCCCCAGCAGAACCATTCTCCTCTGCTCAGAGCAGGAGTTCACCACTTCCAAACATGGAAACCATATGGTGACATATTTTAAGAGAAAACATAACCAAGCAGTGTCCCACCCATGACCTTTCCCAACAAAACCTTCTCCTTTCCATGCTGGAACTCCATCCAGTACAGGCACCTGGTATCCCACAAGGTGCCAGCTGCTGTTGTGTGAGGAAGATGAGTGTTACCACCGTGTTTATGCCACGTGTTCACACCCAAAACACTCAGACTGACCCACTTGACTCATTAAAACTTGGCATTTTCAGGGAAGAAATGAGAGCTTTTGGAAAGGTGTTCCAATGCTCATTAACCTTAACTGGTAAAAAATGGCATTCAGCTCCTGATCTGAATTCCTTTCAGCTGCAGTGCCCAGACATCACACCTTATTAAATATTTCCCTGCCAGTCTGAAGAGTCTGCTGCTTCTTTTTCCTAGTTAGTCAAATTATAGATAATAGATCATCAGTCTGACACTTTCCTTGTGAGGCTTAAGCACAGTAAGGAACTTGTGCCTATGCAAAGACCCATTTTTCAATGTTTCAGCCTTTCTTTTGGCCTCCTTCAGCTAATCAAAAATATCTCTAAGCTGTGGATATTCCTGCTGGACAAAGCCATGCTGCAACTTGGCTTCCATAGCTCTGTTGGGCAGAGATCACACCAGGAGCTCATCACCTGAGGAGCAGCAGCAGCTCCTCCCTTTTTCTTTTGCACAGCCCCTGCTTCTCTGGAGAGAATGTTCCTCTTCTAAGGTCATGGTTTAGAGCCTTTGCTTCCAGAGGCACTGCTCTGCTCCATATTTCATCATCAGGATCCTAAATTCTTCATGCCAGCATCCAGCCCATTTTAAAGCTTAGACTGCCTCCAAAGCTGATTTTATGATTTATGTGACTCCGATTTTCCACTTCAGTGACCAGTGTTGTCCCTCAGGAGTCTGTACTGGGATAAATTAGATAAAAGGAAGGAATTCTTCCCTGTGAGGGTGGGGAGGCCCTGGCACAGGGTGCCCAGTGCAGCTGTGGCTGCCCCTGGAAGTGTCCAAGGCCAGCTTGGATGAAACTCTGAGAAACCTGGGATAGTGAAAGATCTCCCTATCCACAACAGTGGGTTTGGAACTAGATGATCTCTAAGATCTCTTCCAACCAAGGTCATTTTATGACTCTGTAATTCTCTGGTTGCAGGCCACTGATAAAATAATTAAGTTTTAATTGTTGCGCTAAAAATGGTGTATTCTGCTGCAGAGAAGGAAAGCCTTGCTTGATACTGTCTCTTTATAATCACACGTTGAGGTCTCCCAGTTTCCAATCCAGTCAACGTTTGCTGCATATTTTCTGTGCCTCAGCAAATCCACATGAACAACACGGAGCAACCACAGCGTAATGAGGGTGAAGAATAGTTCTTGGTTGTACAGTCACTTCCTCCCTATCCCCTGTGAGCTGCAGCTTTTGCCTTCCAGGCCCAGGGCTGCTGCTGCTGTGTAGGATGTGGCTGTAGGGGTCCCTCAGAGTGAAGTCAGGCTTCCTGAGTGCCACTGACAAAGACATGACCTCACTCCAGCCCCGTTTTGGTTTCTTGGACATGTTTCTACTTATAGGGCTTAGGTAGCACCTCCCTCCTGCTCTTCCCAGAGACCTAAAAACCCCCCCCCGTCCTTTCCTGTCTGCATCTTCTGAAGAGCTCATTTTGGTAAATCCTAATTGCAGGGGTTTTTTGTCTTGCTTAGAACAGTCTGTCTGCAGTTTTGTGTAGATGAGGTCAGAGCAATTTTGTAGTGAAGAGCATGATAGCAGTCTCACATTTTCACTCCCCCATCAGCAGGATCAGGGAGAGGACTGGAAGGGTAAATGCTGGAAAACTCATGGGTCAAGTTAAAGACAGTTCAATGGGGAAAGCAAAAACTGCACACAAGCCAAGCAAAACAAGGAATGAATTCACTTTCTCCCATGGGCAGGTGCTCAGCACCCCCAGGAGAGCAGGGATCCCCATCACTCCTAACAGTGACTTGGGGACACAAACCCCATCACTCCAAATGTCCCCTCTTCCTCCTTCTTCCCTCCTCTTTATATCCTGAGCAGGATGTCACAGGGATGTCCCTTGGGTCAGTTGGGGTCACCTGTCCTGGCTGTGTCCCCCTGCACCCCAAACCTCCTCCCCAGGAGCACGAAAAGCAAGAAGGGCCTTGGCTCAGCAACAACAAAACCATCTCTGTGTTACCAGACCCAAAACACAGCCTCACACCAGCCACTGGGGAAAATATTACCTCCAACCCACCTAAAACCAGCACAAGGAGAAAATATTTAGTGGGTGAGGAAAATCTGCAAGTCCTTGACAAAAAGCCTCACTGCACATCACTGTGCACAAGCTGTTCTTGTCCTTGGAAGCAAATGCTGAGTGAGGCACAATATCTCATTGGATTGGTTTTGGAGTTTTTTGATCTGTGTGCTCATCTACAGTGATAAGGAGTAGTCCCCATTCTAAGCAGTCAAGGAATGCTGCAAGAATGCAGCATTCATGCACATATGGAAATGGATGACTGCCCAAAGTGCAAGGCCCATCAGACTGTCTGCTGTCTGCAGGGTAACCCCTGTGGCCCTCTCTCCTCCCTCATTTGCCTAACCCTGTTTTAACAAGCACCTGGAATGGTTCAGCTGTGCTGTTCCTGCTGCTCCTGCCCTGCAGGCCCAGAGGACTCCCTCACATCCTTCTCTTGACACAGTGACTCGAATGGGGCAGAGGCAGAATTCCAAAACAAAGCCAGCAGATGCTGTGGGTCCATGGAAGCCACATGCAGCTGGAGCTCTGATGGTTTTCATTATGCTGTGGTGTGAGTGCCCTGCATTCACATGGCCTGATGGATTTTAGCAAGCTCTGCCTTTAGTTTGAGTTTCAGGCTCTTTCTGCAGATTTGAGGGCACTCTGTGTGCATGTAAGGAGAGGGATTTTATTGTATTTTTTAATGTTGGAAAGCAAGACATTGTCTTTCTCCAGCCTCTTTACTTGCTGTGCTACCAGGAAAACACTGGGAGAGTTATTGGTCAATACCTCTTAGAGTAAAAGTTAGTAATGTTTCCCAGTAGTAAATGTTGTGGCAAAGACATGAATTCCTTTCAAGTTCTGAATCAGAGTCTTTTTTTCCCCTTCAAACCATCCCTCAGATCTGAGGAACTCTGAAAAGGAGGGCTTTCATACTGAACCCAGAACTCTCTGTATTGTTAATGGGACTGTCAAGGTGCTGTTTTTACAAGATGTGATTCAGAGAGCTCAGCCACCCACACGGCAACTGCAACCACAAGAGGCAACACTTCAGAGCATCCTATCTGCAAATCCATCTAGAGGACATTTCAGACAGACCTGGGGCTCCTCTCCTCGTGCTGGGAGCTGCCTGGACACGAGCCAGCTCTAATTTAGAAGTCCTGCAGACATGTTAGCTCAGTTCTGTGTTTGAGCTAATATCAAAGCCCTTGCAATCGTCTGCCTTGAGATGATGCCTTGTAGGTAAAGCTCAGTCCTCAGGTGATCCAAGGATTTGTTGCCTCTGTGGATGTCAGAGGAATTTTGCCTCAGCCTAAGAGCACTCAGGAGAGGAGGTGTTTTTCTGCTTTCTGCTATGCCATAACCATTGATTTGGCCCAGCAGATTTTTGTACAGAGGCTACAGCAGCTTTCAGGGAACCTCTTTGGACCCTGTTGAACGTGAAGCAGGTTTTTAACAACCTCCACCAGCTTTCTCTGCCTTGCTTTGCACCCACTCAGGCCTGGCCAAAATCCAGCCTCCAGGACTCCATTCCTAGTACACAAACTTTGCAGATAAAAAAAATAACTTGAATCAGAAGAAAACCAGGCAGAAACCCCCTGCCTGCAGTCACGTGTCACACCCAAAGCAAAATCAAGGGCTCTTGGCTCTGGCTCCCAGCAGACAACAAGTTTGCACCTGAATGGTTTGGAAGGAAAATCTCTTCAGGAAAAAGGCATCCGGCCCAAACTGCAGTATGGATTCCTTTGTTTAGTTTAGCTGAATCCCTTGGTTTTGCATTTTCATCCCTCAATCCTCCCTAGCAGAGGAACAAATCTCCGGTAATTTGAACACATGTCCGCTCTGCGCCGCCTCCCGACTCGGGTAACTTGTTCCATATCCTCAGCACCATTTGCATTCAACAGTTCTGCCACCATCCCCCTGTGCCCCAAGTGCACAGAAACAGATGGGCAAACAAAGCAAGCTGCACCTGAGTTCTGGGTGGAAATCTATGCAAACTTGGGGACTAATCAGGTCATTTTAAAATAAGGGAAATTCCTGCAAAGTTGGTTTGGTCTTTTTTTTCTTCCTACTTCTTCAAACAAAATGAAACGTGAAACCACTCCAGACTACAGCATGTAAATTGATGTGGAGATAAGATAGGCTTTGTTTTGCTTGAGACTCAGAAAGATAACTCTGTAAAACTCCTTGTTGTCAGCAGCCTACTTTCTTTGCTGGAATATGATTTAAAGTCATCGTTTACCAGCTTTTTTCACAACACTTTGATGGGAGTAGGAGGAAGGTGGTAGTGGGAAGCCTTTCCATGGGAGGTTTGCTGAATAGTTATCAAAGTGTTGGATTTAAAGCCCTGTGCAGGAGAACCTCTCTGCTGGTTTTTTTCCCCCTGAAAAATCAGACCCACGGTTGGCCGTGTCTTTCTCATCTTGTTGATACTGTCTATACTTTTGAAAAAAAACACTCAGAAATGAAACCAGAAAGAAAGAAACCTCTATTCTGTTAAAGAACGTTCTCCAAAAGGCAGAATTTTCATCTGAGACAACTGCTATTTTACGGACTCAGGCAGCAATGCCTAAGGATTGTTAACAGTATTTAGCCTGTATTTGTTTTGCCTTCTGTTTTGTCTCTGACTCCCTACACTAAAGGCTGAAGAGCTCCTGAGAAGCTGGGAAATAGTTTTGCAAAATTTCTGCTAGAAAGCTGGGAGATCTTTGTGATGTTGAGTGAGTTTGTTATGCTCTTCCCTTTCCAGCTTTTCCACCTCCAGGAGCAAGAATGAGATGGAACCTGCTGATTGTTGGAAAGCAGGAGACCAACTGCTGAACAGTAACTTCAGAAAATAAATAAGTTGCCTTCAGCTTAATGTCATGATTTCTGGTTTTTTGTTTGTTTGGTTGGTTTTTTTAAGGGCTGGAACTTTTTCTTGCTTTTTAGCATGACAGCAATAAAAAGTTTTTTAGTTAAAAATAAATACAGATTTGGTACCTGAAAAGACTCACTGCTGCTTAGATAAGTTTAAAAGAGTGGAACTCTTGATGAGAGATTTTCTGGAAACCAGCCAAGTCTCCAAGCTGAAGTTACACAGCAAAGTGGTCTTGAAATGTCCAGTGCCTCTTGTATGTACCAAAAAATTTGAGATTTGTGCTTATTCGGGGTGAGTTGGATATGGCAGACCCTTTTCCAAATGCCATAAGCATCCAAACTCCCAGGGGTCTGGAGCTGGAGCACCTACAAATGACCTACAGCTCTTGGGAAATGCAGCAAAACCATCCCCACAGGTTCCCACACTTGCATTCCAGAGAAGTGCCTGAGGCCATCCTGGAAATCCTAAATGCTGGTGAAAGTCACTGACGAATGGCTGTGGAGTTTTGTAAAACCCCTAAATAATTTAGGAACAGGTTTAGTAATCCCTTGAATCTGCACGCTTTAGAAAATCCCAGCAATGTGGATTTATCTTTACAAATGAGAGACAACTGTGGAAAAGCTGTGAAAAGGAGAGTTTTTTGTTGTCCTGGAAGATCTCAGGTATCACATTTTATCTTCTCCTGCATCTCTGCCTCAATTTGTTCTGAAATCTTGGAACAAAAGAACACTTTGGTGCCCGAGCCATTCAGGAACAGTTTTCTTACAGATGAAATGGCATGTCTGAAAGCATCTTGAACCTATTAATATTATTGCTATGACACTGAAAAGGTTCTTTTTCATGCATTTGATATTAGGACAGTGCTGACAGATCTGCAGCCTCACCTAATAACACTGCTCTAAGAAGTAAGATTTCACTAACCATTAATCCTACATGACACAGTTTTATTTTTATCATTCTGTTTGCCTAAACAAAAGCAAACTTGCCTAATTTTTCCTTTACTGCTGCTAGTTGTGCAAATATTTACTGACTCACCTAAGCTGGGGTTTCCACTCCAGCAGTTTTTACCCAGCTGAATGAGGTAATTTAAATGGTCATTTACAATTAGAAAAATCCTCACATACATCATGAGAGGCCATGAGCACAAGGGATCTCTTTTTGGAAGTATTCTTTCCTCCTTCTCCCCCATTTCAGTTTTGGTTTCAAGAAATAGGATAAAAAGGCAAAATGCCATCAGTCCTAGCTTTGTTAGAAGGAAGCCAGCACTAAATCTTGCTTCTTTCAAGGTTCTGCTTTATGTTTTGGTTATGTGAAGAATGGCATCTGAATGCACGTGGGCCTATTATTTATCCTCATCTTCTTTCCTATTTTCCCTCTACATTTTTAGTTTAAATGCAGCTCTGATTATCTGTTTCTAAGGCCTAGATTAATGGGAGCATCCTTGGCAAAGCTGGGAATGCTGCTGTGGCATTTTCCAAGCCTGCCCCAGGTAGGATGCTCCCTGAACTGCAGTGGAGTCCTGCAGCTGCCCTCAGTGGTTTGGAGCTCAGACCCAAGGTGTGTGGTGGAATGGGCAGGAGAGAGCTGCATCAAATTCCTCTTCAGTGTCTGTTTTATAGAGGAAGGAACTGCTTAGTGGGGCTTCCCAGCCCAGGTCTCAGTGCCCAACCATATCATCAGCCAAAAAAGGGGAGAGTTATGAAGAGCCTCTGACTGCTGTTTTCAAAAGAAATGCCTTTCTCAGGCCTCTGCACTGGAAGCATCTGTTCTTATTTATGCAGTTTTTCATATACAAGAGGATATCATACATCCTCATTCAGAAGAGATTATTCCTGACTGAAAAAAAACAAAAAAACCAACGCAAAAAACCAATCAAACATTTGAAAGGAAAATAAAAATCTCATACCTTGAAAATACTTCCAAGGAAGGTGAGATTGGCTCCTGGGTGAGATGCTTTCATTCAGGCTGGCCCTGCTTCAGCAGAGCACTCGAGTGTATCCATAAGCTCAGTTCACTCCAGTGGGAAGCCTGGATCTTGACTGGATTTTGTGGAACAGCTGCCAAGCTAACTCCTAGTGCATCCTGGTGCAGGGAGGAACATGATTAAAGCTGGAGAAAGCCAAGTGCTCTGTACAGCAACAACTTTTACTGATCCCATAAAACTCAGGAACACTCCTCTTAGCCAGCCACCTATTTTTATCTGCTGTTTACAAAAATGAACCCTGCTGTTCACATATCTAAAGCCAAAGAGAACTCTTGCAATAAGTCCCAACATTTAGAGTTGAAAGAAACATCAGTTCTCTCCCCACTTGTGCAGGTACAGGAAACTCCTCTCTCCTTTGGAGCTAGACAAGAGTGATCCATGGTGATGGAGAGGGGAGAATTTATCCTGAGAATTCAGGGAGCTCTGTGACCAATCCAGCTCCCTAATACCAGAGTGGGAAATGTGCAACTGAACCAAGTGCCAGTGGGAGCCTGGGCTGCAGGAGGAAGACTGTGGCCAGCAGGCTGAGGGAGATGATCCTCACCTCTTCTCTGGGCACTGCTGAGTCCAGTTCAAGAAAGAGAAGGAATTACTGGAGCTGAGGCCTGTGGAGATGCTGCAGGGCCTGGAGCATCTCCCTTAGGGGAAAGGCTGAGGGATCTGGGGCTGTTCAGCCTCCAGAGGAGGCAATCAAGAGATCAGACTCTTTCCAGTGGTGCCCAGAGACAGGACAGGGGGAAGGAGGCACAAACTGAAACACAGAGTTTCATCTGATTACGAGGAATATCTTCCTTCCTGTGAGGGTGACAGAGCACTTGGAACAGGCTGCACAGAGAGACTGGAGTCTGCTGCTCTGGAGATATTCCAAACCTGCCTGGATGCTGTGAAACCTGCTCTGGGTGAACCTGCTTCAGCAGGGGAGTTGGACTTTCCAGCATTCTGTGAATCACTGCAAGTTTTAAAGCTGTGCTGCTCTTTGGGCAGTATTCAGACAGGGGTGATTTTCAAATTGGCACTAAGGAGACAAACATGGCTTTTGTCTCCACCATCTCTCTACAGGATGGTGGAGAGAAAAAGGAGGAAGTAGGGAAGCCTCATTCTGGAATGCCACCCACTCAATCCATCATTACTGCCTGTGTACTTCTATTTATTCATTAAGAGCTCAGCTCTGTTTCATTACTCCTGTCCTGGTTGTCTCATTCCTTGTCCTGACAGACTCCAACTCCAGCTGAAATCAGACCCTAGAGGAAATGAGCTGGGTTCATGCCTGTGTAGAAGGCTTGCTCAAGCAGGATATCTGTTTATTAAAGCACTGTCTGACAATGCTCATAGGCTGTCTATAACCTGTGAACATTTAATACAAAAGGAGATTCAAAATGCAATCAAGAATACAATGGGGTTTGCAAGTTCATGCAGTTATCCCTCTCCAATCCTATAATCCATCCTTCCGTGGTGACTTGCATGGTTCTGGCCTGATCCTACAACCCTATTCACATGGAAATACAGATATTCACATTAATAACTGTATCGAATCCATGCATTTCATTACATGGTGTACACATTTCAGAGTCAGACCTTCTGAGGAAAAGAAGGTATTGTTTGCAAACAAAAGAGCAAAGTGCTCCTTATGCTCAAATGACCTAATGGGAGATTCGATATTAATTTCTCTCCTATGGGGAAAGCATATTTTATATCATTTTTCTAAACTGAGAGGAGAAACCTCAAAAAAAATGTTCACTTTACTTTAGAGGCACAAAATTGAGCCTTGGAGAGGTGTGAAGCTGTCATCTGGTCCATGTCTCTTTTGAGGACTGGCTTGTAAGGAGAAACAATGAGAGAAAAACTTTGTCTGGTGTTAATTATATTAACATAAAATACACTTGTACTAGTTGGTGATTAGTTCTCACATTTTTAGGAGGAAAGGACAGCTCTGTCACTAGATGTTTGATAAAGGATGTCATCAGCAGGTAATCTCTTTAAATATCTTTTTAAAAAAATATTTTTCCATTTTTGAACCAAGGATAATTCCTGTTGACTGGTTATCCCAGTACAGAAAACTTAGAGTGGGTGGGCAATTGTATTTTCATTTATGTTTGATTGCCTCTCCATATTTTATTTTAAAAGTTAAACTCCCTCACACAGCAACGTTATCAGCTCTTCTAAGTAGATAATTTATGGGCCAGCACAGATTACATTTGGGATGAAATAACCATAAATCTGTAGTAACTAATAACATGGCTTTGTTGAAGAAAAAGTGATTTGGAGTTAGTAACCTAAAGCACAAATTTGTCTCTGATACCAATAAAACCCTTTTCCCTAGGAAGAGCTAATTCTTTGTCAATCAGCTTCTCTTCTGAGCCTGGAAAGAAAAACAGTCTCACTTCCACTAAAGTGAATAGTGAAACACAGGATTTTCACCTTCCCACCAGTGTGGATCCAGACTCTGGAATAAATTAAACCCTCGAAATTTTAACTGGGGAGTGCTCACAGTGTCTGAGGCTGCTTGAAACAACACATTCTTGGCACCAGACATTCCTTAAGATGCTCTTTCCATTGTAAAAAGGATTAATAATAACCAAACATTGCTAGTTAATTTCTCCAGAGTCCTTAAAGGGTGGAAACAGTGTGTAGATGAGGTAGAACCCCTCACTACTCTCAGCATTCAAAATCCTGCTGGGTATTCATAGCCTTTGAAATGTCTGCTTTTAATTATGCACATTGCCTTTCTGCCAGGGAGCAGGTGGAACAGCTTTCAGCTCAAGTGGGAGCTCACATAAACTCCTCTCAGCAAAGCCTCTTCATGAGCATTCTCTTCCTGGGCTGCCTGTCTCAAGATGAGACCTCATGTATGCACAGGGGAATTTTTTCCTTCCAGTTAATTGTACAAGAAGTAATTGGGAAGTCAGTAGAACCTGCACTTCCCCTCTTGCTCTGTTCTCTGCCCACCAGCCAGCTCTGTGGCTGTGCTGTGGTGAACAAAAACCCTCCCTCTTTGTATCCAGCCTGGCATGGAACCATAAATTCATAGAATATCTCAAGTTGGAAGGGACCCATCGCAGAGTCCAACTCCCCGCTGCCTAAAACTAAACCATATGACTACCAAAAAAAAAAATAAAAAAAAAAATCAAAGGAATGTTAAGTGGGAATGTCCTTCAGCAAATGTCACGCTAGTTTTCTTTTTACAGCCACACCTCACAAGGTATTACATATCCAAGGTATACACACCTGAGTGCTTCACTTTGGGACTGTTCAGCCTGGAGAAGAGAAGCTTTGGAGTGATTTAATTGTGGCATTCCCAGTCTGGAGGAGCTGCAAGAAGGATGGAGAGAGACAATTTATTGGGGAAGGGGTGACAGGATGAGGGGGAATGCCTTCAAACTGAAGAGAGAGTGAGTTTAGATGGGATGTTGGGAAGAAATTCCTCCCTGTGAGGGTGGGGAGGCCCTGGCACAGGGTGCTCAGATGGGATTCTCCAGCCCTGAATTGTTTAAAGCCAGCTTGGATAGAGCTCTGAGCAAGCTGGGATAGTGGCAGTTGTCCCTGCCCACAGCACACTAATGGAACTGGAGGAACTTTAAGGTCCCTTCCAACCCAACCCATTCTGGGATTCCATGACAGAAATTCCACGGATTAATGAGAAATATCAACATCAAGCTTGTCCAAGCACCCAGCAGTCACTCTTATCTCTCCCCTGTCCTTTTGTCACTCTTTATTCCAATGGCAAGAAAAACTCCTGGATGACTAACGCAGACCTGCCGTTTGTTCTTATTCCTTCTCAACTTAAATTCAATGTGTCAGGGCAACTTTTTCCCCTTTTATGGCAATTTTCCCCCCAGGTTTTCCCTGCATTGTTTATGGACAGAATGAACACAGCTGCAGATGCAGGCATGACTGAAAGTCAGGCATCCAAGCTCCCTGCCTCCTTACGAGTCTGGCATGTGCCAAAGGGCTTTGGTGCACAAGCTGCTTGTTGACAGACACAGGGAGGTGGAGGTTTGAAAATTCTTGCAGATATTGTTACACTGTACCAGGGATATCTGTCAACAATCAGGAGAAATCCTACAGACCCAAGGTCTACTCAAAAATGATTCATAGAAATTTCACCGAAACTTTGGTAATGTTTGGTTAAAGAAGACACAGCTATTAATGAGTTGGAAGGATATTATACTTTTTAAGCTCTGATTTGAGAAACAACCTTAAATGTAATTGCTTTTCTGAATAAGTGGAAATGTAGATAAAACTCCAATCTATTAAAATGAAAACAATTCAATAGCCCCAACCTGCCCTAAGCCTCTCATCCCCTTTGCTTTCATCTCCAACTCTTGGGGATGGGAGAGGAGAGATTGTGAAAAGACAGCACGGGCTTGCCACAGCCACAGCTTTAAAAACTCTGGATATTTGTCTTGCAAATGGAAAGTATAGGCTACTGCCACTCAGTAGCTGGATTTTGCTAGGAAAACTATAATCACCCATCCTACTTTTCTTCTGTTGGCTTCATTGTCAGGAGGCTCTCCAGTTCAAGGCTTTGGTTTTGCAAGGAATGCAGGGACAACTCTCAAGGGCAGGGCTATAAAAGTACAGATACTCCACGCCACAGACTCATTTTTCATCTGAAAGGAAACTTTCCCCACAAGAGAAAGGACTTGTGGTGCTGTGAGGTGGTAATTAAGAAGAACGCAGACAGGAACTCATTATCTATGTAACATAAGCAAGAGAACAGCAAAATTAGGTGGAGGGAGGACTAGTAAAAGTGAGAGTGAAGGAGAGCATTTTCAGTGTCCTGAGGTTATTATATTTCTACCACAAACCTTTAAAAAAAGCAGCTCTCTACACAGGTATTAGCATTTCTCAGATCAAGTACCAGCTCCTCACAGCTATTGCACGGAGATGTCACTGTCAGATTTCATTAGCCGGACTTGCAGGCAAAAAAAAAAAAAATCAAAGTAGGGCTTAAGTGGGGTTTAAGATGGGTGTAAGCTCCTTGCAAAGCCTGAGGAACAGCTGGCACGCAATGTAAGCATTGTTCATGCAGCATGGAACAGTCCTGGGTCTTCTCCCCTTACAGGAACTCCCTCCTGAAGAGCCTGTTAATCCCTGCTGGGGCACTGAGCACCAGAAACAGCACGAGAACCATAAAAAACATCACTGAAACATGCACTGGGCAGTCAAAATTCCCGTGTGGGACAGTGAAACCTTGCAAACGTTAAAACAACCCGCTCAAAAATGTGGGTTAGCACAATAGGAATGATCCTAATGCTCTTCAAGGTTCCCTCTGTCTTCAGCACTGCACTGGAATTTCGTGTGTCCCTAGCACTCCTCCCAAAGCATGTTCCAATGCCACGTTTTTGCACATGTACCCATCTCATGCTTTTAACAATTAGAGGAAATAATTGCACACCTTTGATGTGAAAAACCCAGCTGAAAGTAACTATTTACACTTGAAAGAGACCCCAGGAATTCCTCCCCTCTCTCACCCTCTTGTAGTGAAATTGTGGCGTGTTAAGAATCATCTAAGAAAAGCTCAGGCCACAAATAGTGATAAAATATCTGCTGCTTTCCTTTAATACTATTCTGGTCCTACCAAAGTACAGCTTAAAATACTTTTTTTTTTTTTTTTTCCCTCTCTTGGTTTAAGTCTGAAGTGAAATGGCATTTGAGCTCTTTTTTCAAAGACTTCTAATTGCCCAGATGATAAAGTTGGACACTGTGGCAAAAGGCATAATAAAGGGAATGTGTTCCACTTCTCACCTGTCTTTCCCAAAATGTACTGGCAGCCAAGGATGATATCTGAGACCCTTTCAAAAGAATGCTTCTCTTCTCTAATAAAAGGAAGCTTTATTCGGATACTCTTTTTAATTCCAAGGTCCAAAAGAGGCCACGCTCTCAACATCCTCAGAAGCTCAGCTGGATTGAAATGGAAATGTTGGAGCCAGCACATGTGTTGCTACTTCTTTTGACTCAATAATTTAAAAAAAGAAAAATATAAAAACCACTATTAAATCTGCTAAAGGGTTCAAGCTTTGCCTGGTCCTCGGTGACCCGAAACTCCCGGAAGGCAAATAAAGGCTCAGCCCCTTCTGGGATTCTCCACATGGTCCCTGCCAAGCACAGGACTGCCTCTCCACTTCTGAAGCAGCAGTACCTGCAAAGCCATCACACTGCTTCAGGTGCTGGGAGACTGCTGGAATCCAGCCCTTCAGGGATGAACATCACAAATATCCCAATATTTCAAGTAACTCCCGACATCTGCACACAGGAGAACCTCTCGGTGTTGCAGCACTGGACAGGAACAAGCCCAGAAACACTAAACAGAGGTAAAAGAAGCACAGGAATAATAAATCTTTACATTTAAATGGAAGCAGACATGGTGTTTATCTTGCTCAGCTTCATCCTCCAAATTTCCAGTCACTGCAGTGGCTTGCAAAGAAATCTGTTGCCCTTGCAAGAGATTGTTCAGGACCAAAGAATAAGTCCTGATATTTAATCTGACTTGGAAATTACATCCCTAAGCTTTTTATTGGGAGAAAAAATGTCAAAAAATAATCTAATGTAGACACCAAGCTGTATAAAATAACATTTACACTGAGAAATATCTCAAGACTTACCAGTGCATCTCTTTGTTTTTGGTTTCCCACACCTCCATCCCTTCAGAAAGTTGTGAGTTTTCACAGAAAACACCCAAACCCTGTGAACATGTGCTCGCCTTCTAAAATAATAACAACAAAAAAAAAAGTTCTTAAAAACCCCAAATGCTTTCAGCTGAGAACTCATTTTTGCATGGTTTCCACAGATTTAAGCTGTCGATGTTTTCTTTATGCCTGCCAACATCTCCCTTTCATTTTTCTTTTTTTCCCCAGAAAGCCAGCCTAGTTTCAGTTCAAGTAAAACTCCTCTGTCACCCACAATGTACATGGAGGGACTGAGAAACCCTTCCCTCACAGAGCCAAACTAATGCAAAGTAGCCAGAAAGCATTAAAAATGATTTTAAAAAAGCATTAAAACGTATTTGCAGAATTGGCCAAAGAATTTCTTCTCTGCTGGGGAGTTTAAGCTTTCAATTTAAACCCTTTAATAACAATGTCCTGATCACTGTTATTAAAGCCCTGTTATTTTTATTTTAAGCTTGCTACTGAGCACTTATTACCCTATAAAGCACTTGCAGAACTCAAATCCTTGTCAAGGGGTACATTTTCCTGGGTATTATCTGTTTCCTTCCACCTCCACTTTTCCTCCAGGCAGTTGTGGTGGACCAGGCACCCCATGACTGAGAAGGAGCCTTTGCTCTGCTGTGTGCCTTCCAGAGGAGCCTGGGATTTGAATAATTTCTCTTCCTCTACCTCTCTACTTTGGGAAGTCTTTCCTCTCACCAGCCCTTCCAGCTCCAAATGTTCTCCTCTTGTTATTTGGTTTTTTTCTCCTCTGGATTTCTTTGCAGTCACCAAAGAATTACAAATATAATGTCACTGTAGAGCTCCTTGTGGCAGAGAGTGGCCAACATCAACCACAGTCCCAGGGAAACGAGGTCATACTCCTTCCTCCAGAGCAGTGGATCCCCAAAAAAACAAAGAAACCTGGACAATAAAACACCTGGAGCTACGTGCACACCACTGGTTTAAATCAAACACCAATTAAGGACATTCAAAATGAAAAAAATCCTCCAACCTTCAGGAGTAACTGCACCTCTGTGCCACTCTGGGGTACCTCTGCAGGGTTGGCAGCACCAGCAAAGGTCCTTTGGGAAATTTGTGTCCTTCAGGATCAGCAGAGAGAGGCCAGGTGGGATCCCCAGGGCATCTCAGATGTCCCCAAACACCTGTGCTTTGGCACCTGAAGGGCAGCACTCCCTGTTCCTGATTAAACTGACACTGATGCCACACCTGACAGAGATCAGGAGATAAGGACCAGTTTTTCAACTTCAGGCTGTAAAGAACTACTCTGACAAGTGAAAAAAAAAATAAAAATCTTAGAGATTTCTAAATATATAAAGCAACCTCACATCTTTGAAATCATTACACTTTATAAAAAACGACCCACAGTCTTGTTCTAATTTCTTGGGTTTGTTTCTAATGGGCTAAGACATTTTTGTGTTTTGCAGCTTTGCTAAAATTCTAAATGCTTGGAAACTCTTCTTTGTTTACTGCTGGTGTTCCAGGACATGCACGGTTTTAAGAGATATAAGCTTAAAAAATAAAAATTGCAAAACTTCTCATATGAAACATTTAAAAGACCCCACAAATTCTTTGCAGCTCTGGAGCTGTCCTGATGAAACCTGACTTTGTACAGCTCAGTACTTACAAGAACTGGCTGTGTTAGAACATGCTTTTCAGAAAAGCTTGGGTTTGTTATGGAGGTTTTGTTAAAACCTTATTTCAGGTTTTACTACCTGTAAGTAAAATGCTAATAAACGACTGTTGGAGTGGAAGTGGGTCTAGTAAATAACCACTTCTAATTCTGATTATTTCAAGAAGGAGCAGAACAATTTACAGCAGTCTTGGGTTGGTAGCATCCACTTTCAAATTGTATTTGCCACCTCTGTATGGAGGACACTTATGAAACTAGAAAGTCAGAACAACATCAACTTTTTAAAAAGCTGAAATAATATATATTTTTTTCAATGAATCAAAATTTAAAACAGGCTCTATGGAAGCTGCCAAGGAGGCCCAGAAAACCCCCTCACTTTATAGCTCCTGCCTTGCTGCCGGGGCTTGTATCAAGAAATCTTTTTATCAGACAGGTGGCCCTGACAAAGAAGGGGCATTTGATGGTAATCTAATCTCTCAGAGTGTTTTCAGTTGCAGAGAAGATGAGAATTATTTAAAAAAAAACAACCCTTTCAGCAAGAAAATTAAGTAGGGACCAGAAAAACAAACCTATTTAAAACTAATCATAAAGCAAACTAAATAATAAGCATAAAATGCTGTGGCAAGCTGTACTAGAAACAGTTCAAACTGCTTAAAAAATAACTTCCATTAAAAAGAATTTCTCAAATTGCCAGCCTGCCTAACTCCAAGAAGAAATAATGTTATCAAGATTGCCTTGCTTTAGACAGAACCATTGTCAGCTTTTCTATTACAAAAATTACTTTAAATGTGGATTGTGCTGCTTTCCATGAATTGCTGGGGAACATGGTGGGCTGGGAAAAGAGTAGCTCTTGCAACCACTGAATCCCATTTCTGACCAAAATATTTAAATCATACCTCCATGGCCTTATTCTTCTTCTATTTTTCACTTGCCTTCAGTGTGGACAAAGCCTTAGCAGCATGGCTCCAACATCTAAAAAAATCATTAAAGCAAGTTATTTTCAAGCTCTCTTACTCACATTTTTGCCACCTTGCTACTGCCTCCCTCAGTTATTTGACACACACTTGATGTAAAACAGTCATAAAGAGAAGAAAAATATTACACAAATTGGCTGCAGCAGAACCAGCTCAACTCTGTTCCCACATAATTGTGAAAACAGGGATTTTCTCTTGGCTGGGAGCAGCCTGAGCACTGGTGCCTGGTTTTTCCCCTGATTATCCTTTAGCCATGCTCAGCACAGATATTTTGTTTCAATCAGGTACAGAATTCACTTGTTTCTCAAAAGCTGAAGCTTTAGGCTTTCCAGAGGTAACAAAAGCTGTCTCCAGCTCCCACTCAGGCACATGCTCCAGGCAGAAATCTGAGGGGATGGCAGCTTGGTAAAACTGGAAAACCTGGAAAAGCCTGGAAAAGTGGGATTTAATCGTCTCCATTTCCTTCTCTGTTCTCCAGGTAGAATATTTTTTTACAGCTGCCTTCCCCCCAAATTCAGGTTCAGGTGCCCAATGAGGCAGCTCTGGTCACCCATCCCAGCTCCCCACTGTGCAGGAGAATATCCCTGTCCTGGGAGAGGTCCTGCCTCCTTCCCACCTTCCCATGGCACAACAGCCAGCTTCTTGGTCAGGAACAGGGCTGGCATCTTCTGAGGAAGCCAAATCCTGTGGCATGGTGTAATTCATCCCTGAGCACCTGCAAATTAATATTCTTCATTAGGGGAATAAGTGGTTTTGGTGTTTGTTTTTTGTTTGTTTGTTTTATTTTTTTAAATAATTGGTGACTTTCTGGCAGGTGCATTTGAGGGAAACATTTTGTTAGTCATTAAAGGGCATAACCTTAGTGGTGGACCTAGCAGTGTGACATTTTTGACTGAATTTGATGTTAGAGGCCTTTTGAACCTTAATGACTCTGTTTCTTTGTGATTCTTTATCCTCTCTCCTCTTGAGGTCCGTGGTGTTGGATTTGGGCTGGAATCCTGACCTGCTCTGGCACTGACAAGGGTGGCCATGTCCCCTCACAGAGCCCCTGGAACTCCCTGCTCCTGCCCTGCTGCAAATTTCCAGGGAGCTGAAAATGAGGCAAGAGGATCTAGTGTGTTTATTTAGAGGCAAAATGTATCTTAAAGTTATAAAAGTAAATTAAATACTCCAAAGTTAAACTAATCCATAGCAAATGAGAACATAATATTGCAGCAGCAGCATCTCAGAGGAGTTCACTGGACTTTGAGTCATTGAAACCCATCTGCCCTGAGTTCCTTCTGCTATTTTTTTATCCTTTTTCATGGCTGTCTCATGGAAACAAAAATGGGAAAACATTGCAATTTTAGATTTTTCCCTACAAGGTCTCTCATTTATAATTCTATTCTTACTCCAGACTCTTTTCTATTCTTATTTTACTCTTAGAAGAAATTATTGGAGACCTTTCTCCAGATGCTAAAGCAGCCACAGAAGAAATGGATGTTTTATAAAAAAAGAGTCAAACAAAGAATCAAACTCAACATAACCTAAAAGTATTTTCCCCCTCTTTAAATTAGAGCAAACTTGCACACATCTTTTAAGAATATATCCTTTGTTTCTAAAGTAATGCTTCCTCTTTAAAGAAAATTACCTTCTAGCATGTTCAGAAAATTCAAGATCATTTACATCTTGTTTTACATCATCTTTTAATGCTGTAAGATGAGAAGAAAATAGTGTCTGCCACACAGAGGTCTATGTGAGAGCCTCTGCATTTGTTCTCCTGCAACAATCACAGTAAAATGATCCCTGTGCCCATGGCTGGGAAGTTCTGAAAGCCCAATTTTCCTCCTCCTCCTCAAGACCTCCTGCACTGTACATTTACTACAAAATCCAACTTGCAGTGATGTTGCTTTGTAAAAGTGCAAGGAAAGGATCTGGAGTAGGTTTTAGGTGAATTGCTTTGCATGCCCTGCTGTAGTTTGTTGGAAGACTCTTCTCATTATCCTGAGTTTTATCACAGCTATTAACATTTATCAGTGGGTACTTGATATAAAGATTGCTGCTGTATAATGAGCAGGATGAAAGGCCCGTTTGTGTCTCTCATATCCAGCACTCTGGAGATCTCTTGCAAACTAATTACCTTGATGGGAGCAGCTTGCAAACACAAAGCACTCCAAAAACCCGGGCTCACATTTCTCAATTTGTATGAAAATGCACTCAAACCTTAGCCTTAAACGAACTCTGCTTTCATTTACACCTAAATATACACCAAGAATAACTTCTCCAGCTCCAGTGCTGCTTTGTTCAATCCTAGGGATCTTCCCAAACAGATGTAATTGGAACGTTCAGGGCTTCATTTGTTACCTCAACATCAACATGCTCGTGAATCATTACTGCTAAAATTGCACACAACTGGGGCTGCTTCTCCTTCTCATCCCAATCCCATGCTGCTGTGATCTGATGGATTCTGATCCAAAGGAAGAGCACTTGCAGAGCAGAAGTGTCACGGTGGCACTGATCCAAGGCCCTTCTGATGCAACAAAATGCACCACGAGCAGCTGACATTGGTTGCTCCTTGAAGTCAGTCCAAAGCAATTTAACACAAGGCTGTGAGCATAAATTAGGATAAAGTAACATTGGTGATTTAAAAAATCCTTTGTATCAAATCGAAGCTTGTAGTCTTTCAGGAATTTTTGGTTTACAAAATAAACTGGGAAGGAAATAATTCCTAAAAGTGTTCCAGGGCAAGTTGGATGAGGCTCTGAGCATGCTGGTCTGTCCCTTGGCAGAGGGGCTGCAAAATGGATCTTTAAGGGCCCTTCCAACCTCAATATTTCTATGATTCTATGGAAAATTTCCTTTCTGAGTGATTTTCCCTCCAGTGACATGGTTTTCTCTCTCAGGTGTTGCATCTCTCTTCTGTATCTTGGACTCCCTGTAGCAGAAACTGCACGACAATATTGCAGCAGAGTAAAAGAAAAACATTTTGAAGATTGAGATGTCAAGTGCACTGTGGAGCCACAGCAGAAAAGAGGACAGGAAAAGGTCCATGAGCAAAGGAATGATGGTGATGTGAATTAGTAGGGTCATTGTTTGAACTGTGTGATGGCAATGACTTAAAAAATTGGTGTGTTCTTCAAACAGTAGCAAGTTATTTGATTAAACATCCAGACACTGGTAGCACCATCGAGCTGCCATTTAGAGGAGGACAAGAACATGGCTTTTGCACAGCAGTACAAACCATTTATTCCATGTGTAGGAGCACAGGAATTTAATGGCAGCAGGAGAGCCAGGGCAAGAGGCAGCTGAAAGGGTAATTCCATGGCTGGCAGAACGAGAATCCGTGGGAGCAGGACAGGAAGGAAGAGCTGAGAGAGCTTCCTGGCAATTCAGGGAGAGCTGAAACAGATCAGGGAGGGAAGGGGAAGGCAGTGAGGGGCCTGAGCAGCCAGGCTTGCCAGGCAGAGCGAGCAGCCCGAGAGATGATTTTGGCAGAAAGTGCTCGTGCACTCATGCATTCAAAAGGAGGGGGAGCTGTGATGGGGAAGGGATGAAGGAAGAGGGAAAAGCTGTTTAGCCAGTGGAACAGGGTCTTGGAAATAGTTTGAAAGCAGAGTTGGATGTGTGGGGTGATGGAGAAAGCAGTCACTGATTTTTTCTAATTCAGTAGGGTGGAAGAGCAGTAATATTTCTAACAGTGATAAAGAGGTAGGAACAGAAAATGGGATAGAACCCTTACCATGATACATCCAGGATAAAACCCTCAGGAGCAACTGTCAGGAACACAAAGATACAAAACAATGAAGGGAGGCAGTTAAAAAAAACCAAAAAAACTCAGGGTTTGTCTTTTCTACTGTCCATACTTGCTTCAATCCCAAGTGGATAAGCAAGGAATCTGTTTGTCCATATTAGATCACAAAATCACAACGTTCTCCCTCATTAACCTCAGAAAGGGGGAGCCAGAATGAACAGCTCTGTAACAAAGGTATTTTTGCTGTTGCCTTTGAATCAATGGATTATTGTACCTGCCCAGTGTATCCTGCACTGCACATTTTCACTTTTTTTTGTTCAGCTAGGCCGGATTTTATTAATTTTCACATTTTCATGCTTCAGGCCTGCAGGATACACACCATGCTCCAGCACAAGAATTTCCTTCTAACCATCAACCAAGAGCACACATGGCACTTCACACAGCGTGTGTGAGAGCAAGTCAGAACTCGTTACACATTAAAGGGTGGCCAGATACTGTTTTCTTTAGGCACTCAATTAAAGGCAGGTGTCTGGCCCCTCATCAGTTCTAGGTGGTCTTTTCCTCTTGGGTTGTTTTCCTTTGCTTGGTGGTGACTCAAGTGCTTTCTTCACTTTTGAAATCTGTAAAACTCCCCACGATCATTTCATATTCTCTCTGGTTACATGTGCAAAAGTTTCCAAGGAACAGTCAGGACTTGGTAAGTAATTTTTCTTTCTTCTTCTGCTAGGTATGGTTTTAGTCCAAATTCCTAGAGGGGGTTAGTGATCTCGAAAGAAATGGAATTACAGAAGCAGGAGTGTGGATGGCAGGACAGGCCATTTTCCATCGATGAGTTCAGAGGACACTGAATTATGTCTGCTGCTGAAAGACCCCAGAAATGGAACAGTGACGAGGACTCCTGCTTTGTTTATCCTCTAATTTTGGCACTTGAAATTTAACTCCTCTCACTGTCTCTTCCCCTCCACAGAAAAGCTGAGAAGGCCCCACGTGTTCGGATTTAGCCTCTTTTGGATGTAACTGCACAAAACTCACATTGACTCTGGGATCTCTGCCAGGGTACATGCTGACAGAAGACAGCACAGACCTTGGGTTGACAATGAACCTCTTTCCAGTCATCAATATTTTACATTAAATAATCATAGAGTGAGGTCAAGAACTGCAGAGGGTGAAGGGACGTAGGAGGAAAAGATCAAAAGATGCTCATGAGACTACGTGAGGAGAATCACTTGGTGTGAAGAAAAATTAATTTTAAATGATTTTTTACCTGTACCAGTCGACTGGAGGTAAGCTGCCATCCTTGGGAAAACACTGCTCTTCAGGAAACAGCCACCTGCTTGTGATGGAGCCACATGACCCTTGAATAAAAAGCACAAACACTTGTTCCAGTAAGAGATTAAGGAATGGTGCAGAAGGAAGCTTTGCCCAGACTTTGTGATGCCTTCAGTTTCAGCTTTCATGTTTTTCAGATTCTGCACTGCATGAGTGTGTAACTCTGAACTTCATACAAAGTGTCAGCAAGCTGTCCTCACAGCCCAGTCAGACAAAATCCTTTCCCAGCCCCAGAACCACGGACACTGCTCAGGCCCAAAAGTGCAACAACAAACTGAGGAGAACAATCTGTGAGGATGGGACTGCATAACCTGAAGCTGTAATTGGACAATGAACTCCAATATGGAAATGTACCAAAACTTATAAAAGTGTGAAAACTCCAGACTGGAGATCCATTTTGAGTCCATCTTGGGTATGGTCAGGCTCTTGTAGTGCCCAAGATGNGGGGTATAGCCTTGGCCAGGCTCTTGTAGTGCCCAAGATGTATCCTTTAAGGCCTTTTTAATACATCCCTACTTTATTCCTTTAGCACTGTCTAGCTCTGTTCCAGGGAGCCTCTCCAGGCACCTTGAGTGCAGTTGTGCCTTGCAGGATGTGGAGTGGGAGCGTGCCAGGATCAGGGCTCTCCACGCTCCGGAACTGCAGCGCTCCCTCCTCCCTGGAGCCCCCAGGGTAGGGGACAGAGGGAGGAGGCTCTGGCCGTGGCTCGGGGGGCTGCAGGTGGCTGCTGGGGCACTCACAGGCCGGGCTGCCTGGCAGCCAGGAGCGCAGGACGAGCGGCTGCTGCATGTGCACGGCGTGCCCAGGATGCAGCAGCGCTGCCATGCATGCACCGGCCATCTGCGAGGCTGGGATGGTGACAGGGGGCCCCTGCAGAGCACAGCTGTCACAGGGAAGCAGCTCCCTCCTGAGCTGGGTGAGCTCTGCCCCTCTCTACTCCTGGTTTTTAGAGACATTGAAAGGGTTTTTGCCAGCGTGGCCGTGAGAGCGTCGCACAAAGCAGTGGAAAGGAGATTTATGTTAAATTGTGCCCACGAGACACATCTGTTCTGAAAAGTGGGCAATTGCACATGGCAACAGCTCGTTTGGAGAAACTAAAGTAGCCATTCCCTGTTGCCCTGATTTTTCTAGTTTTCTGAAGCACTTTCTAACTTGATGTTTTTCACAGTTCTTAGGTCTTTCTCACACACACGGGTGTTGTTATCAGAACTCTGTTTGGATAAAACCAAGTGGTTTACATAACTTCCTCTTAGTGTAGAAAATAACCAATAGACAGTTGTCTTGACCAACAGGACTGAAGAAGTGTTAGCCTTCTTCTCCAGTCCCTGGTCTGTGTAGAAATACTATAAATATAGAGTCAGATGTTTTAATAAATAGTTTTTAACCTTCTCAAGAGAAAGTGTCTGTGTGTGTCCTTGCGTGTCCCACAGCGACAATTCCCTTTTGCATTTTTTATACAATGCCAGCTGCTGGCAGGGAAATATTTGCATTTCTTGCTCTCCCACCATTACAGGGCACTGTTGGAGTGTAAGGAAAGCACAGCTGGGATTTAACCTGTACCTACTTTGGATGCTCCAGAACTGAGTTTTGGGAGATATTCCAGAATTTTAAAAAATGAGTTGGAAGTGGCTTCTTGCAGGCTCTGTATTCCAAACTCCAGGCTAATTACAGACTTGACAGGGTCTCGTCCAGCTGAATTTTAAAAATCCCTGAGGATGGAGAGACTTCATCCCTGTGCCAGTGTTTGGCCACTCTCAGAATGAAGAAGTCTAACGCCCCTTTAAACAGGAAGGGAAGAACTTTAAATCCCATTTGTACCCTGCTAGTTTTTCTCCAGTTAAAATCTCACACTCTATTTGTACATTCTGTCACTATCAGGGAATGCAGGTCACATTTAGCATTTCATCTATGGGCCCATTTCTTCACCATATCAGAGCAAGATTATTGTCAGGAAATATGAAGTGAGAACTATGCCTAAATATTAGAACAAAAGACAGGTTTTAAACTTGCAAGCAGTTACATTTTCTTTTGAAGGAGAAATAATATCTGCATAATCTGAGCAAAACACTGCACTACCTTCTCCTTTCTTTTTTTCCATGGAATTTCACAGATGTATCCTTACTCTCACTTTTTATCCTGAATGTATAGAAAATGTACAGAAAAATGGGGCATTCCTTCACATAGCATTTTTCCTACTTCACAGGTACTTCATGAGTGCAAAAGTAAGAATTTTTCTGTCCATAGCTCAGAGAAAAACATCCCTTAAAAAAAGAATGTGTGCTTTTTTTTTAAACTAGTAGTCTACCTTTCCTGAATCTAGACAGGAAGATTTTAGAAGGGACAAAACCATGACTGAAATACTCTGGAATTTATACCACTACTGATCCCTTTGAAAATCTTTTTTCCTTTTCTCCCAATTCTTTGCTACCTCTAACTCAAATCAGCCCCCTCAGCTGGGTTTTAAGTTTCATGAGGTGACAATGCTGCATCATGATTCAAAGAGCCATGACACAAAGGCCTTGTCCTCTTGTTCCATCTGTTCAACACGATCTTAACCTGACACCAGAAAAGATGGAAACGATGCCACGTTAAACAAGGTTTTATCCTTTTAAACAACTGCAAAAAAATGCCTTGCAGATTGAGTGAACGCTTTTTTTTTTGTCCCAAAAGTGACTTTTTGCACGTGGCCTTTCATTATTCATCTTTGTGGCACAGGTGTGATGCCCACAATGAAAGGTGACATCCCTCAGGCTACTGGGAATGTTTGAAGTAGGAGCAGAAGCAGGGACAGGTAAACAGAGACTATTTATACCCTGCTGGAGACAAGTCATAAGGCTGTAATGGACAGCTATAGACAGGCAATGACATAGTGACTAATGAAAATAGGAAAAAGCAATTGGAAAATTTTCTTACTTATTCCTTCTATGAAAAATAAGTAGGAAAAACACCCTTCTAACTGGGAAAAAATGCAAATCTGAAAGGTGTCTGATATCCTTCCTGTTATGTTGAAAGAAATGGGGACCTGGAAGCAAGTGAGAAGGGAAGAAAAAAGCCCAAAGCAAATAATCAGCTTGTTTACAAGGAAGATCCCAGCAGCTGGATGAGCAGCAGGAATGGAACAGGACGGGATGGTCTGGCCCAAGCCCACACTCCCCACAGGCACAGCCTCCTGCAAGGAGTGGCAGCATCCCCAGCCAGTGCCCTCTTACACAAAAATATAACTGCACTTGGGGCTGGGCAGCTCCTGAGGCTGAATTAACTCTGCTGGGCCTTTCCTCCTCGGCTTTCCTGTTTGTTTCCAGGTTTCCTACTCCTGGTTGTGCAGTTTGGTCCTTCCCATACCATCCTGAGCTTGCTGGCTCCTAAGTGAGCTGTGATGGATCCCCAGGTCCCAGCAGAGTGAGGTGTTCTCCCCCTGACCCTGCCTGGGACCACACCTGCTGGAGGTGCTGTTGGAACAGCCTCGAGAGCAGCCTGGAAATCTCTCAGGCACTTTTTGGACTCCAAACAAATGTTCTGGGGTGATTTCCTTTGCTCCCTCTGAATCCATTTCCCCTTGATTTTTCCTCTCTGTGTCTCTTTTTTCCTTTTTCCCCTTCCCAGTATCCCTTTGCTTGATCCATGCTCACTGTAGTGCTGCTGCCATGTATTTTCTTCTCTTCCCTTGTTGGGCTCCTTCCCACTTTCTCCTTTTATGCCCCTTTTGCTCTATTCATTACTTTTCCTGTTACCTCTTCTCAGTTATCCTCACCTCACTCCTGACAGGTGGGGCTTCTTTTTTTTGCTAAGTTGCTCCATTTATCTTCAAAATCATTTTTAATGGCTACTCACACACAGAGAGCAAACCCCTTACACACTGCATAAAGAGCCAGAGGACACAGACCAGCTGAATTTGCTTTTTCTGAGAACACTCCGTGTCACATCAGTCCTCTGACATGGAAATGAGGGACATTTGGGCACCTCCATCACTGCACTCCCACCTCTCTCCCATGCCCACTGCCCTCTCGTGCTGCCTGTGGTGGGGTACTGAGCTGGTTAAAGCACAAAAACTCTGATTTTGGCTCATGGAATGAGGTGGCACTGGGGCAGTTCAGTGCTCAGATACTCAGCAGCTGAGTCAGGGAGGCAAAAGTTCAAAGAAGGGCAGCATCTACAATCAGAAACATCTTTGGGGCCTGAGGACTAGGGGAGTTAAAAATAGGGACATGTGGGCTTAATTACAGAACAAAGGGAAAAGGGGCTAGAAAAAGGAACAATTTTGGGAAATTAGGAACAGTTGATCAACCAAAGTATTGCAAACAACCTCAGACACTGCTCCTGCTTTCCCTACCAAAGAGATCCAAACCATGTAATAGATGACCTCTGCTCTGCATGGGCATAAAATGCATGGGGGGGCTAAAAACTCGAGATATGCAGCTGACAAGATGATTCTTGCACGGTAAAAATAGGAATTAACTCTGTCCTTGTAGAAACCGTGCAGACACAAAAGCTGTAACAGCCTTCAAAGCCACAAAACACAAAACTTACCCCATCTATTTTTTTGAGCAGGATAATTAATGTCCTCTTCCTCAGACTCTCACAGCCTTGCTCCCCTGAAAATTGAGTGTATCCTCCTCTCCAATTTTCTCTGCTGAATGAAATACATATTTGAGCAATAAGACAATGAAGATATTCATGTTCAACTCTATTGGCTCCTTTTGAATATTAGAATTCATTGGGTATGCATACAACTGTTTGTAGACATGAAAACTCCAATCAGGAGTTTTATATAATAGTAATAAAAAAGTAAATAAAAGTAATAACTTGGTGGCAGTTGTGCTACAATTTGAAAATGGCCTAACAGGGGGTACACTTCAGCCAAACTTCACTTTGGCTTGGGCCTAAACCCTGCAATAGCCCTCAGATTTCCTGACCCAGTTCTGTTTGCCTGTTTTGAACAGGCTCTGTGCTTGTCCAGATGGTAGGAGATTGTCTCAGCTCTGAGGCAAAGAAGAAACCTACCACAGCAGAGCGGTGGCCAAAGCAAGCATGGAAATTACTGGATCAGTGTATTTGACTGCTGCTTTTCTTTCTCCTTGCTCTGATTCCAGCAGGGATGTTTAAACATGCCTGGCTCTGTGCACTGTCCAGTGAGAAATCCAGCTGGACTTGGATTTCACACTCGCCAGCAGCACTTGGGAGTAAGTGCAGTGGCTTCCTGGCCCTGTCTTATTTTGCAGTGTTGAAACACCATTTTCAAGCATTATCTTTTTGTTCCAGCATTTATAATTCAAGCTCCTGTAATACTGGACATAGATTAAGATGAGGATCTTACACAGAATTGTTTCTTTCCATTAAAATCTGCCCGACACAAGCCAGAGAAATGCCACGGTAAATTCAGAGGCTTTGTACAGCACCAGGAGCCTCTGTGGCAGAGGGCTCACAGTGTCATGAAACTGATAAAAAAGCAATAAATAATGTGGGTGAACCGTTTTGGTGATGGATTGTGCTGATTATGCAGAGAAAAGAACTGATTTTTCCTCCCAGCCCATTTGATTAACGTCAGAACTTTCCCCTCAGAACGCAAAGAAATATCAGCCAACCTCGAGGACTTGCAGTCCTGAACAAACCCTGTCCCACACAGAACAAGAGCCTGCACTTATTACCCAACCATGCAACAACTTCTTGTGGGTTTTGTCAGAATTGTTCTTGGACACAGAGATAGCTCAACCAGTACTGATAATTTACAGTCGTTTTATCACTGAAACCTGTTTGCTTTTGTGCTTTGAGCTGCTCAGATATGGCAGAGATCAGTACTTTGGAAGAATCTGAGGATATTTGTTTTGGATCATGTTTTCTTGGAAGACAGCAAAGAATAAACACTTTAGTTTTTTTAAAAAAAATCTCTCTTACTCAGCAAAGAAATTATAAGAGACACTGACAACAGAAACCTTCAATGGTGATGTTTTTAATCTACCTGAATTCTGTAAGATCACTGTTATTCCTGACATCTAGAATGGGTGGAAGATAAAGAAAAAAGCCCCAACTGGATTTGAACCAGCCGAATAACGATGATCTTTCCTCTAAATAATAAACCTCATTTGCTCCAATAAACAAACAAGGACATGAGAAAACATTCTTTTGGGTCCAAAGGGTCTCCATGGACAATGTGACTTCCTTTTACACATGTGTATCTTGGATGCCACCAATGCCTAAAAGAAAACGACCCTTTCTCCCAAGATGCATTCATGGAGAATTCCAGGACCTCTATGCTGCAGGAATTATTTCAGGCCACCAAAAAAAGGGAGAACAATTTTAGAGTGCAGCATATAAATTGTCTCCTGTGGGCATTAGAGAACGGTAAGGAACAGTTTGAAAATAGCATTTTCTAATTTCCAAAGCAATATTTGAAATAAACTTGCCTCTTTCTCCCCTGAGGTATCACTAAAATGACAATTTCTTTCTGTTTCCAAGCAAAGAACGTTTCCAAAAATATTTTCTTGCTTAACCCCAACATGCTGCTAAGACATAAAGTTATAAATGTTTATTTTCTGCAACTCCCAGAGTTTTATTTCTCCTTCTTTTATGCAGGCCTGTTTTGCAAAGCTTGATCTCCAGTGCCTAAATGTGGAAAGGCTGATAATTTACACTGGAACCAGCATTTGGAGAACTTGTATATCTGGAGAGCTGGTTTGAATAGAAATTGTAAAAATGCACTAAAGAGGAAAATTGACTGCCAGAATTAGACTGGCACACTTTGAGATTTTAAAGGCCAGGCTTACTGAGGAATGGCCTGATTAGCTCTGTCTAAATTCATTACTGAAGTACAGTTAATGCTGGCGATCTTCAAAACTCTGAAAGATGAAACGTGCAGCAAACATTTGAATGCACAGACTTCAGCTTTAGGGTATTCTTTTGGAATACAGAGCGTGCTCAGTGTTACAAAGCACTGGACATGTTCAGACAATGCTCTGCTAGGAGGGTGGCTGAATATTCTCTTCAGTTTGACCTCAGGGCTCTGTTCTTGGTTGAAGCTTTTCTCTTCCCCCAGCAGTTGTGGTGCTCAACTTTGCTTCAGTGGGAACACATTTAGGAGCAAGCTGGGAGTTTTCCTTCCTTGTTCCGCCAACAGATTTTGGAATTTCAGTTCAGTCCTTTATAACAAGGTTTCCAAGTATCACAAGAAAGTTTGATGTCCAGGCACTTCAACCAAAAATGCTTCTTTCTGTTACTGCCTTGGAGGGCTGGATGGGAACTGATGGCGGAGAAGGCAAAGCTCAAGATCCCAGACTGAATCCAGCAATTCCCTCAGTTATAGGAGGCTGAGGCCTTCTGCCTCCTCACATATTACTCACAAGAGCAGGGAGTGACAGGATGGGGAGGGGCATGGCTTCAAACTGACAGAAGACAGTTTAGATGAGATATTGGGAAGGAATTGTCCCCTGGGAGATGGGGAGGCCCTGGCAAAGGGTGCTCAGAGAAGCTGTGACTGGATTGATGGAAGTGTCCAAGACCAGATTGGATGNAGCTTGAAGCATTCTGGGATGGTGGAAAGTGTCCCTGCCCATGGCAGAAGGGGGCACTGGATCGTCTTGAAGGTCCCTTCCAAGCCAAACCATTTTAGGATTCTATGATTCTCCAGCTGCCCCTCTCCTCCATCTGAAATCCTCTGCCAACAGTGCATATCTGACCGTGCCCTTCAGGTGCACTGCTTCAAGCAAGGAGAGATTTGCATTTGCTAAACGCCAGCTTATCCAGTTTCTACCCAAATTCTCCACCTGGCCTTTAATCACAAGATTTCATGCACAAATCCACTCAAAGGAGAAAATCCAGAGCACACAGTTTCAACTTTCCCTCGTACAGCGCGTGGATCCATTCCTGGCTCTGGGAGAAAAAGAAACCCCTTTGAGCTAAAGAGGGCATTAATAGAAATTCCATGCTCACACGTGCTAGGGTTTCGTTTCAGTGACATCATTTATCAGTTTGACTTTGCCAAAGGGAAGAAGTTCACGTGGTAGGATTCAAAAGCAGCATCTAGGATGAAATGGGTTAGAAAGGCCTCAGGTTTCAGAAGGACATGCCAGACGTGGGCCTTGAGTCTTCTCACTCGAGTTCATTCCTGGAGATTCGCGTTTGTAACCAAAACTTGCTTCGTTTCAACCTTGAAAAGCACTTAGAAAATGAAAACACATTCCAGACAGTAAAAAAGGCTGCGTTAAAACAGCTCATATTATTTTTTGGAAAGACATGAAGAGAATTTAGGGGGATTTCATGCAGATTCTCCAGTGAAAAGGCATGCCAGATAAAAAGCTTAATCACATTAATTCTCTGGAAGACAAAAGGACTGGCACACTTTGTGTATGTCAACTTACAGAAATCCTAAAACTCCTTAGAAGGGTTCTTGTAACTTAATACACTCTGCAGCCTCTTTTTCGTTCCTGGGAGACACTTTCTAATATTAATTTTCTTTTTCCACCTTGCTATGTATAAGAAAAGCTGGACAAACGTCAGTGACACAAACACAGGTGACTAATCTAGCTAAGCCCTGGAAATAACTGGGTGAATAAAATATAAACCAGTTGAGCTAATCCAGGAACGAAGTGAAGGAGATCTCCAACCAGCAGAGACAAATTCTATTCCTGCTCCAAGGAACAGAATGAATGAAAGGCAGAAAAGCAAACTGGCATGTGAGGATCTCCTTTTCCCTTCTGTTGCGAGCTGGTGTTAGATTTCTCTCTGCTTGTGTCCCTTATGGTTTTGTGCCCTTTTGTGCACCCTTGCACCCTCTCAGACAGCTTGTTCATGACAGCAGGAAGAACGAGCGAGCGGAGCAGAGGGTGAAAGGAAAGCTGGCCAGAGAGCAGCAGATGGCACACTTCTGCTGGGGGCTGGTGTCCCTGAAAGGCTCATTTAGACACCTACCCAGAAACAAGGAATCCCACAGGATTCTCTGCTGATTGTCTCTAGAAACGAGCAAAGAAGTTTTCTGCTGTAAAGGGACTGCGTTAGAAAATGGAACCCTGTGAAACCAGCCAAGTCTAAAATTCAGAAGAGATGGGAAAGAGTCAGATTACTCCATCCAGACATTTTCCCCACCTGCAAATTGTCACCATTTGTTGAAGTCCTCTTACAAAACAATTGTTTTCCTAGATCACAGCAAATCTTCCTGTAAAGCTCTTTCTTTTATTCTGACTAATGTGGGAAGGACCATGATAATGGGTGTGGAGGCTCCCTTCCCCCCAGGACTCACGTTCAGCCTCTGGCAATTTGCAGCTGAGAAATATTCTAACACTCCATCAATGTTCTTGTGCTTAAAGACCTTCGGTGAGCTCTTTACCCAGCTGCTTTCTGAATCCATATAAATTCTCAAGATCCACAAAGAATTCCCCAGGTCAACCAGGAAATATAAGAAGAAATGTAATATTTTTGGGGTACTTTTGTTTTTTTTCCCTGTTTCTGTTTGAATCGTGCACCAATTGGTTCAGGTCAGTTCTCCTACAGCAGGTGCCTAAACCTGAGGATTTTCCACAGAAGGCCCTCAAAGTGCAGCTCTGGATCTTTCTAAAAGCAAGCTCCTCTTTGCACTTAAGGCACTGGGGCATTTCTGTGAACTGGAGTTTATGGGATGATGATTTAATAGGATTAGGGAGCAGGAACAGAACCCATGGGAGTCCCAGGCAGAGATACTGGGGACAAGACTTCAGAAAGGTGCACATTTCTATTGGCAGTTTGATTTGAGGAGGGAGAAGAGCACAGAGCACTCATGTCTATCCTTTACCTCTCCTTTTTGTACTTCTGTGAGTTTTTGGCAGCTCTTCTGGGTTTGGACTCCACACACACACAAGAGGAGCCTTTTCCATACTGATGAAAACATAGAAGGGAAAAGTTCTTCTGATGGGAAAATGAAGATCAAGAATGCTGTTAAATTATAATATAGGCCTGGGAGAAAATAGAGGATGATGGAAAATACTGACAGTCTAGCTGGCTTTTAATGAAGGATAACATTTTCCATTACAGGAAACATAAAGCACTGGAAAACATTTTGAAGAGCTATCATTTAAAGTTTTGGGTTTTAGTGGGGAATATCCCAGCTCAAATTGTATTCATGGTACAGTCTCATAAATATGGGAACATAAGTTGCCTTTAAAGTTTTGGCCTTTCTTCAGCATATATTTTTTTTTAATCCTTTTTATATTGTATTAACTTTTTGTTTGCTTTGAAGAGAAAAACATGCTCCTCTCTGTGTTTCCATTCCACTCCCAGTTTTCTTCTTTTAATGAGATGTTTGACTCAAATATCATCCTTCATGTTATCCTCCTAAATTTTTATGTTCTCTCTGTTCTTGTTCCTGGCAACATCAGAGTCTGCCTTCTCCCTTTGTAGAGCTAAATGGCTTTCTTAAACCTAAAAATTCTCAAATCAACACCTAAACTGTTGCTTCTGTCACCTCTTGAGCATAAATTCTTTTTCATTTGCATCAGCTTAGTTTTAATTAATTTTTTCCTGATTGTCTAATTGAATTCAGGCTGTGTTCCTCCACAGATGAAAATATTAAAGTAACAAAATCCTACTGAGCAATTTATCAATAAAGCTGCTTAACAAAGAAATGTCCTTTAAAGAAAATGAAAATGATTTGCATCTGTCCAAAGTGGATAAAGTTGGTTCAGATGCTCTGACCCTATTCCAATTTAGCTACCAAGTGTAGGTGTCTCTTGTGAGTACACACCTTCCTAAATAAGTTTATTTTTGATGAAATTAAGCTCTACTGATTAAAGGGGATAATTTGTGTACCATTGAAGATGCATTTTGAGCTATATATTAACAGCTTACCACACTGAAAAATTCAAATTCCTCAATTTACTATCCAAGTTGTGGTAAGAGGAAGGTAAGGTAAAGATGAATAAAAGAGACCACCAAAACAACTTCGTTGTCTGTGATTGTTGAAATTAAATTAAATTAAATTTCAACCCTTTGCAAAAGCTGATGCTGAATTCCTCTTGAGAAGGTCTAATTAAAACTATGTTATTTAAATCAAATTATTAGCACCAAAGAGGTGAAGGTTCATTGAATATGGATGTAAAGCTCACAAAATGCGTTATGTATTTTAGTCATGAAATTAAGGTGTTTTGGGATTTTTTTTTTGTCTACTGCAAACCTGGGTTTTTTTTTTTGCCTACCTGAAAGCTCTCCCAATGGCTCCATCAGCAAATTGCTTTTCCCAGCTCTACCCAGTGGTATCTGAGATTCTGGATGACTTCTTTGTTCTGTTTTTCTACAGTTTCATTACTTGGGGAATATTTACAGTCTCACTGCAACATTTAGAGTTATTTACACAGCCCAGCAGACAACTGTGCAAAGATCCTGGAGCTGGTGGGAAGCTGAGCCAGTAATGCCACGGGATCCAGTGAATAGTCCAGTCCTGTGTGACTGGGAGCAGCCTGACCACTATTAAGTGGCAATTTGCCAGGGGCCCTCACAATAGCAATAATTATGTTTGAAAAGAGAATTTCACAGAGAAATTGCATTGTCCCCGCACACAAACCCTGCTCAGAAGCTGTGCTGTAAATTTGATTTGTTACAGGCAAACTCCAAAGCTTCCACACAAAATCCATGGATATGGAATCCTCCATATCTGGCCCTCCTCTTCCACCCACCCCAGCTCAAACATGACAACCACGTGTCCCTGTTACCTCTACTTTGTCATAATTATTATGTCTTTTAAAAGATAAAACTTACATAACCTACACAGGCTGAGCAGGACCGAAATTCTTCTCTTGGTAGAGCAGAATTACCTGTAGGTGTTTCACAAGATGAAAAAACAAACTTTCAATTGCCTGTCAGATTCAAAGGTATTTCAGATAAGACTTCAATTTTCCTGCAATTTGCTCACTGAAAATTGAGGAATGTTGTCACCCCACTTTGAGCACAGTTAAATCCTGATAAAAAGCCATTGCTCAAAACTGAGCCATTACTCAGTTTTACATTATTTTGTTTGTAAGGTGGGAAAAATTTCCACAAACATGAGGTTTAAAAATCCATTTAAAATGAGACATGAAATTTCAAATTGACAAAATCAAGTACTGTAGAAAGTTCTTGCTTCTTTTTCTTACAAGTCACCAAAGTGCACAAGTATTTCAAACAGCTTGACATCTGTATTACATAAGCAGAAAGCAATTCAGCTGCTTGGAGAACATAAAAAACAACTCTGACCTTACACTGGAGTCATGCTTCAAAAGACTGATTATTCATATGAAGAAAAATTGCTCAAAAACAACTGCTTGGAAATACTCTCAGAAAGAAAATAGATTGATTGTTCTGAGGCAATAATATAATTATGATACAACAAACTGCATTTTAAAAAATTTTACTCCTAAGGCTTTTTCTTTTTTCACAATAAGCGCTTCATCTGCGAGTATTCGAAATATTTTATCTTTCAAAATGTTTCCCTTGTTTGCTCAGTGTATTTTTTAGCTTGCTTGAATGCAACTCTTCAAGAAGTTTGAGAGCTGCTGCTAATGGCAGAATTTCAGGCCATGTTGCCCCTCATAAATTCTGACCCCCTTATGGCCAGAAACCATACCACTGTAGGGTTAAAGATGTGTCGTGTTGGTAGAAAATACTGTACAAGTGTCCATTATTATAAAAGTAAATTGTGATTCAGTGCATTTTCCATGCAGTCTTGATATAATATTAAATTACATCAATTCTGGATTTATTTTAGGGTAATGTTTATTTTCAGGTGATGTTTTCTCTCTGGAGGAGGAAATCTCAGAAGTAATCTGGCTAAGTAGAAGTTCAGGAAATGTGGGCTCAATTCCCAACACTGCTCCCAGTTTCCCACCATTGTGCTGGGTGGAGAACTCAGGCCCTGTTCTTGACATCTCTTATGCAGATCTCCAACTCCACTGCTGTGAGCAGTTGAGGATTTCACCAGCTCAGATAATTTAACATTGCTAAATGTTAAAGACTGAGGCCATTTCTCCTCAGCTTTCCTCTGAAACCTGCGGATTTCAGCTCTTTCCACCCATTCCCCACCTTGCCCCTGGATTTTGTTAAATCCGTGGATCCAGGACTGGCCTTCTCCATCCAAGCAAACTGAGGTGTCTGAGCCTTGCCAGTGCCCCTAGAACAGCACATCTCCCACAGTGTGCTTGGTTCTTACAGCACATAAAAATAAACTGGGCTCCAGAACCTCCAGAAGAAGCATAAAATTAGGCAAACACCCCTAAGGTCATCGACGCCAACCATGAACCCGACACTGCCAAGTCCACCACTAACCCACGTCCCTCAGCACCACATCTCCAAGCTTTTAGAACACTTCCAGGGATGGTGATTCCATGATTCCCCTGGACAGCTCCTTCCAGTGCTTGACAATCCTTTCTGTGAGGAATTTTGTCCTAATCTCCACTCTAAACCTCCCTTGGCCCAGCCTGAGGCCGTTCTGTCTCCTCTTGTCCCTGTTCCCTGGGAGCACAGCCTGATTCCCCCCGGCTGTCCCCTCCTGTCAGAGCCACAAGGGTCCCCCTGAGCCTCCTTATCTCAAGGCTGAGTCCCTTTCCAGCTCCCTCAGCCCCTCCTGGGACTCCAGACCCTTCCCAGATCCATGTCCTTCCCTGGACACGCTCCAGCCCTTCCAGGGCTCTCCTGGAGTGAGGGCCCAGAGCTGGACCCAGGATTTGTGCCCAGCACAGGGGACAATCAGTGCCCTGCTCCTGCTGCCACACCATTCCTGATCCCAGCCACGATTCCATTGGAATCCCCACCTACCTGGCCCACTGAAGACTCACAGCAATCAATTCAGTGCATAAGCAAATCCTGTCACTTGGGTTACAGGATCTGGTTCATACCAAGTATTGGACTTCAATTTTTCTCCAAATCCCCCTTTACAGTAGTCCAAATTCTCTCCCAGCAGCACTATTTTTACATAGTTTATTGAAAAAGTCGAACTAAAAAGTTGCTAAAATTCCACATGAGAGGTTTCTTGAGAAAACCAGAGAGTTTTCTCCAAGTTATCTGGAATTCACCTCAGTGAAACCATTTCAAACAACGATTTCCCCTCAGTGATCTGGTCAGAGAGCTCCAGCCAGTAACATGACATGACATTAAACCAATTTTAAAAGGTAATTCATTTTGTGCTTCTGATGTGTATCCTAATTCTATCACTACAGAATCACAGTTCAATGGGCTGTTTCTTGTCATGCTCGAGCTATTCTTTTTTTACCTTACATTTTTCAAATAGTTTCTAAACCAAGGGAAGGAATTTCACACCACCAATCAAAATAAGCCACTCAGCAGAAAAGTTTCAATTTCCAGCTCTTAATAAATCACACAGATTTAAATCAGATTCACGAATTCCACAGAAGTTATGCATTTATGTTCTCAATTTCCATAACAGAAGTTGCAACTCTGTAGGAAAATATGAACTCTCTAATAGTTACCTGCTGAACCTAATTTTGGGCAGAGTTCATTTGTTTATGTCTCTGGAGAAATTTTAACTTCAGCTCATTCACTTTTGGACTAAATAAGCAAAACAAACAATTCCCTTCTTCAAATTCAACACTGATTTCTATTTGTTGCACAGCATATCTTGGTGCTAACAGAGGCCAAGCAAGGACCATAAAAAAGATCAGATGTATTAATTTACAGCACAAGTGTGGGACTGTGAGTCCCCTTGAAAAGCTCCCTCCACCAGGACACTACAGTGGCTCTAAGGTGAGTGGCACGACCCCTTCCTGTGCCAGTGATCATGGAGCCCTTTTCCAACCCTGATTGCTGGATTTCTGTTTTTTGGTGAGCGCTGCTGCTCCTCTCTGCAGGCTGGGGCCTTCTCCCCAGAGCCAAAAGGAAGCTGCTCCAAGAGGTTTTTTTTTTTTTTTGCCAGGGATGCTGCAAGCAAAGCCCCACCCTTCTCCTGTGCTGAGCAGGGGGCTGAGGAATGCGTGGATCCATGCCACAGCCGAGGGCTCAGAGTTCAGAATGTGCTGCAGTCATGCCCCCAAACTGGCTTCCTATCACACTCTAAAATACAGCACTGCCCTTTTTCTCCTCCATGCTAACTTGGCCAGAAGGGACTTTCTCATTTCAAAACATTTAGAAAACAAAAGTGTGCACGTTTGGGTAGAAATACTGGAAAAAAATTGCACCTGTGACTTGATACCTGTGTGCCAGGAGTGACTGGTGACTCTGAGGGTGCATGAACACATGCAGCAATTAATGCAGCTCCTCCCTGATCACGAGCATCACATTTGCTTTTTCTTCTGTTGATTACAAGTGCTGTGTGATTGCTTCTAATCCAAAAGGAATAAATTTGTCCTGACTGCTTAATCTCGTCTGTAAATGGAGCTCTTTGGTTTCATCAGTCCTCGATTTATTGCATTTTTGAGATAAAACAGCCAATGTTTGATACTGTTTAGTTTTAGTGTGCTGCATCTTTTTCAATTTCTATTTTTACTATGTTTCTGCTTACTTAACTTCCTTCTGCAGATAAATTAAAACCAGTAAGATTTTTAGAGTTCCAAATCTATTTTTTGCTTTTAATTTTTTTCTTTCCCCCCCTCCCAGGTTTTCCACTTGAGGTGCATACACAGTATCAAAGACATTTTAGATGGTGCAGCATTACTTGAACCTCAAAATGTGTTTAAACTCTCACTTTGCAGTTCCATTGGCCAAATCCAACATTTTGCTCTGCCAGAAAATGCCAGGTGGTAACAGAATAATTTTAGGTACTTTTTTAGCTGTGCACCAGATGGTGATAACACAAGTAATAATATCAAACAAGTATTAGCTTGTTTCTAACCCCTGCCTCCACATGCTACAGATGCAAAAGGTCATTTATATGAAGCACTCACCATGTGCTGTGCAAAATAGAACAGAAATCCCAGCCAAACTGGTCCCTGGAGTGTCCAGGAAGCATCCTCGTGGAAATTCCCCAGTGACTGTGGAAAATGCAAGAGAAAAAAACCGACAACAAGACTATTATCAATCTTTTGTGATTATCATTTGGAATGAACCATATCAAGCAAGTACTTCATAGTGTTATGTCAGTGCATCACTCTTTCAAACAATTGGGACATGAAAAAAGCAATTAAAAGCCTTTATTTAAGGCTTACCTTGCTAGAGGGATATTTGGTGTGAAATAAAAAAAACAAAACTAAAATACGCAAGCAATGATCTAAAATGAAAACCAAATTACTCTCCTTTTATCTTCCATTAAAAAGAGTGGTTAGAGCTTTCTACTTCCCATGGAAATAGATAAAACAGAGGTGCCTTCTGTCTTAATTTCCCCATGCACATTTCCAGATCCTGACATATTTTTGTCCGCAGCAAAATCAGATCTGAAATTATGGCCTCTCCATGCCATATTGCAAGTCTTAAGAAAGAATTCTGGACTTCCTCAGAAACTGTACTGGAATCAAGTCACCCAAATTGCAATGTCAGATTGCTTTTAATTTGAATACGAGAGTGATCTATTCCAAATGCTCCAGAGAAATATTTCCTTGTTCAGCCCCCTCTTTCTTCCCCCTCAGCTCCTCCTCCAGGCTTCCACAGATCGTTTCCAGTTTGCTTGTAATGGAAATTCCTTCTGACCCCAATCTTTCTGCCTGATGAATTCAACCAATTGCATGTATCAATCATACAAGCCTTTAATCCAATTTATGGGGGGCTCAGGAGAACAGCAAGAAGCAAATGTATGGAGATCAGCAGAATCAGAGCAGTGTGCTCAAAACCCACCCCAAAAATGTGTGAAATTAAGCAGTTTTCTGACTCTGGGAGCTGAAGGGCTTTTTAATATCTTGCTGCTTCTTACCTGTGCTGGAGCTAATGCTCAGGACCTTTCAGGCTCATCAAATTATGGATTATTATTCTGCTTCCAAGGTGTGCCTGGCAATTTCTCCTCAGTGCTGGTGCAGCCAAGGTCTCAGAAGCATTCCAGGCTGATCCCTCCTTGTGCATGCATAGTCTGCATGCCTGCCTGCAGGAGGAGTCCCCCTGCCTGACCCCAGCCAAGAAGGAGGCCAGCCAGCCATCAGCACCACCTTGGGGTGCTGGCACCCCCAAACCTCTCAGCCCTGTCATGGCACTGAAATGGGAAGGGCAATCCTTGAAAAATGCAGCAGGCAACGCCTAAAACTCACACCCTGAATTTGGAAGTGACTTTGACCTTTGAGCTGTTGATGTCCTGTCCCATGGCTTCTGTATGTAAAACCTCCCATATTTCAAAACAATCAGAGGTTAATTATACCAGTAATTGGCATTTTCCACTCACAGTCATCTAAGCCCATTTATTTCTGCTGTCACACCTTTAATGGGTTGAGTAAGAAATCCTTATTTACAGAATCCCAGGATGGGTCTGGCTGGAAGGGACCACAGTGGGTCACTGGTTTATTTTGTTTAAAACAAGGCCTCTAACAGGAACAGATTCACACTAAAACATGAATCAATGCTAAACTAGGACAGAAATCTAACTGGGCTAACTGTAGCAGTACTTCAGAAGTAGCTTCAGCAGACCCCCAGCCCCATAGAACATCATATCTGGAATATTACTTTATTCCAGAATAATCAGTGTGCTCTCAAAGCAAAGTAATTCTTCTTGGGGGGAATAAGGGAGGGGGGGAGGGATTCCAAGCTACTTTCACTCTGGGTTAGAATTCCCTACCAGCTGTTCCTTGCTGCTCAACAGAGAAAAGAAGCCTGGACAAAAATGTGTTTTTCTGGGATTCTGAGTGGACAAGGCCTTACCAATAAAGAAGTTGGATAAGAAGTTAAAATTGAAAAGAGAGAAAACACCCAACCTCAACATACATGGCCCTCATACAAAGACTTCTTATCAGCAGCAGCAGCTGTTGCCCAAAATAACTACTATTACTTTAGCAATAATCCTGAACCCTAAGACCAACTCAAAACACCTCTGGAAAAGAAACACATGTTTTATTTAAGGCTTAAATAACGCACCAGTGCTTAATTTGAGCCAATGTGAGTTTCTGAAGAGGGTGCAGAGCTAAAGGTGCTCACAAAATGTGTTAAAGCACTTCCCTTTCTGTTAGTTGGGAACTGAATTCACGACCACAGCTGTTTCAGAAAAATATTGTTTGGCTTTAGCTAAAATTGTACAGCAAAATTTTAATAAATGTAATGATGTGGAAAGTTTGCAGGAAAATTTATTCTCCCTGTTTTTCCTTCACACTAAAATCTGCACTGAAAAGAACCCCAAAAACTCCAAACCTTTAAATGCATGACAAATGCTTCTGTGAAAATCCTTGACTGATTTCATGAAGGAAGTAAAATTTACAGATACACTGCAAGAATACTCGTTGCTGTGCAAGAACAAGGCTTGAAGGAAATGGCTCCTCAGACATAATTTCTCACCCTTCTTGATTCATTGGTGACTTTGAAACTCAAACCTGGTTTTGGCATTATCCTGCTGTGGAGACTGATTTTCATGGTTTCTCAGGGGAGTCCATTATTCATACAGGTTAAATTTCAGTGAGTGGTAAAACAATCCCTCTCGTGACAGTCTGTCCTCTCCAGGAGCAAGGAGCCTGCTCAGACACTGAGATGTGCAGGGGAAGACCCCAGTTAATCAGCAGGAGCAGGGAACTAATCGGATTATATTGTCTGATCCTATTTTCTAATCACGAGAAATTGTGGTGGAAAGAAAACCAGAGCACATGTTCTAATTAATACACTCAGAATTTGCTCTGCAGCAGGGCTAAACATGCTAAGTTACAAAATAATCTAAAGTTCAAGGACTTATATGAAATATAAGAAGTGTATCAAGACTATATTGTGGAAACATCTGCAGCATTTAATTCCAAGCACTCTCCTTTTTTTATTGGATGGGAAAAGATATTGGTTGTGATGATGGTGGTGATGAGAGAGAAAGAAATGAAAAATGGAAGGAGAACCTTCTAAGGTTCTTAATATTTTACCCTGGTTTCAAGCTCAGTATTAACTGTGTAGAGCCATAAAGAGGGATGGGAATAAAACAGCAAAAAGTAGAATTTTTGGAGAGGGCTGCTAATACAAAACCTACAGTACCTGCTGCCTCTTGGGGTGCTGCTGAATTTTTTCTTGGATTTGTGAATTGTGGTTTTCAGTTGCCTCTCTGCTCTCCTCTGCTCATGCTTGGCTTTGCTGTGTCTTAGGGAAAAAAACCATAATGTCTCAAAGACAGAACATAATTCAGTAAGTGAAATAATAATTATTGAAGTAATTTTTAAAAAATCTCTACTGAATTACAGTTGTGCCAGTGCTCATAGGGGTACGAATAGGTGAAAATAAAACCAGTGCCTCTCACTCAGGAATCTAGAGTTCAACTACAAGGCCAAGGAGCTGGATTTTCACCTGGAGTTTTAAGTGGCACAGGTAGAAGAAGCAGCTGCAGAAGCACCATGATCACCCCTGATTTCATAGGCTCCAAAACCCTGAGGGCTGGTTCTTTTCTTTTCCCCATTTAAGTGTGGCACAACATTAATGGAATAGTAATTTACAGCCCTGTAAGAGTTTACAGTTCTAAATTGAACCTCCTGACTTTGCCTCAGCAAATGTCTGTCAGTGGCAGGATTTGAATTGCAAACTCTATTCCATTAATTCTTTTTTCAGTGTAGAATATGAAAGTGCTGCAAGTGACATTTTAGGGCATGTTCCACCAGTTTAGCAAAGATTGGAGAAACAGAGACTGAATGATGTTGGGAGGAAAAGCCAGAGGAAATCCAGACGGACCTTTTACATCCTCAGTTTGGTATAAAGATTGCAGAGAGAGTGGGGGATTACACAGTGACACCTGTACAATATAATACGTAAGGTACTGATAAGTTATAAAAGAGCCGTTTTTGAATGACTTTCTTGAGTTTCCCCTTAAAGACGTCTGTGTTTTGTTATTGCAAAGGGAAAGGTGGGGACAGCTTTATGTATGCTCTTTTGCCACGTGTATTCCCTGCTTAACTCTTTCTTGAAACACGGGCCAGGTGCCAGAGCTTTTCAGGAAGCATTACAGTGAAATTTAACGTCTCCCGAGTTTTAACACGGTGTGAACAGCTCCTAATGGGTTTCCAAAGAGGGACTATCAAACAATTCTTAAATAAACATGCTTTGAGCACCACGAAGAACCCACTGTAGGCAGTAGGGAAGATAACAAGCAGTATCTGCTCAAACAAAAAGGAGAGCCCAGGCCAAAGAAAGAACTTGTTCTATTCAAGGAGGTAAGTGGAAATAGAGTCAGGGCCACAGCTCATTTCCCCCCTTCTTCCTGCTCCTTCTGTCTCATCCTTCAGTGTCCTTGTGGGAGCTTCTGGAGGAAAATGAGACCACCAAGCTGGTTAGAGAGAAAGGCTGAGAGAATTGGGACTGTTCAGCCTGGAGAAGAAAAGCTTTGGTGTGACCTAATTGTGATCTCCCAGTACCTGAAGGAAACCTGCAAGGAAGATGGGGAGACACTCTACAAGATTCTGGAGTGACAGGACAAGGGGGAATGGCTTCAAACTGACAGAGAGTAGGTTCAGATTGGATATTAGGAAGAAATTCTTCCCTGTGAGGGTGATGAGGTCCTGGCACAGGGTACCCAGAGAAGCTCTGGCTGCCCCTGGATCCCTGGAAGTACTTAGGGCCAGGTTGGATGAGGCTTGGAGCAACCTGGTTTAGAGAAAAGTGACCCAGCCTGTGGCATCAGGGCTGGAACTGCATAATCTCCAATCCTCATCAAACCTGTGATGCTGTGATCACTTCTGTGATGCTGATTCCTTGTACAAGCACGGAGCAAAACTCCCAGCTCTCTTCATTGGGAGCCAAATCCAACAGAAGCTCAGAAACAAACGGTAGGTTCATCACACAGCCTTAAACTTACCCGGGAGCTCCTGTCCCCGGGAGGACCCAGTGGAGAAAGCAGCAATTCTGCCCATTTGCAGTTCCTCAGGGATCAATTAAGACACCATTATGCCCTTTACTGCTGCTGCAAGATGAAAACAGGCAGCATCTCCAAGGGAACTTCTTGTAAAAACCAAATTGAGCTTAATGAGAAAAGACTTTTGACAAATGCTGTTAGATGTGAGATACATTTAGCACTTGTCAGGAGCTGTATTCCTGACTTAATGAATTTATAACTTCAGTCATGCTCCAGTGTTGATGTGAAGGAGACTGAAATCAGTGGCTTTGACAAGGCTTGAGGGCACTGGGTACATTGAGCAGGCCAAGTTAATGGGATTCACATTAACCTCCATTAAATATATAAAGACGAACAGCCTTAGCCTGGGTTGAATTGAATTTTAAAGAAGATTTTTTTTCTCTTTAGTATATGAGAACACACAATTCTTTTGGAAAAGGAAAAATAAAAAAAGATCAAAGTATAGATAAAGGAGAACTGTGGACAAGCCTTAGAAGAATTTCTCAGGAAGAATAACCAGCAGTCAGGTTTGGTCATTCAGGGTACATTTGTCACCAAGCAGGGCAGTCTGTGATCCCTCCCTGGGAACCCCAATATCAGTGAATTTTAAGGGCTTTGAATGAATTTGAAGGATGTTGTGCAGTCAGTAAATCAGGATGCTGTCAGGTCTGTCTGAATTCTCCCCTGTTTTGAGCTCTATTCAACCCCAAAAGGTGGGTAGGGAGAAGAAGGAAGTGACAACTGTCTCATCCTACAGCTGCTGTGGTCCTGGCTCTGAGGCAGACAGGCATCAAACCCCACAGCAGCCTCCGAGATCTGCCAAGATCTTCATCAAAGTGCTGTCAAGCTTTACCATCTTTCAAAACAGAGGAGGAGGATTGTGCCCATATCCTTGTGCTGCCACATCTTTAGCACATTTCTAAGTGCAACCCAAGTAAAGAGCAACTGCATTTTAAGATATTTTAGGGGTAAGTGTTTAGTACAGCTGGAAAAGCCTCTCCAATGCAGACAGCAATAACAAAAAGTTGAATTAAAAACATCATATGATTTTTTTCCACTGTATGGAGGGATTTTTCATTTCTAAAGCAAAAAGGGGTATCTGGACCCTTCTGTCTCCAGAGCAAGGTGCAATTCCCACAATCCCTGGTACAAAGAGGGCTCCTGCCCAGCCAGCTCCCAAACAGAAGCATTAAAACATTCAGAGGCCTTAATAAAGCAGCTCTGCCTGCATATTTAAAAGTTACATCCAAAGACCCCCTTTTTCCCCCTCTGTTTTTCTCTGTGCTCCAATACATCCATTTTCTCTCCCATCTCAGCAATCTCATGTGTTTGTGTGCCCAGCTTCCATGGCAGGCAGCACAAAGGGGACTGTTATAAACTCAGTCCCAGGCAGCCCTTGCTCACACCTATATTTCTTCCATAAATTCCAGGCAAATCTCTATTCTAAGAGGCAACTGCTGAGTTGGCTGCTGGCCCTGGAAACCACATTTTCAAATAAAATGCAATAGAGGAGAAAAGAAAACTACTTTTCTTCTTAAGGACAACAAAACAAAGCTGACTACTGATGGGAAAAAAAAAAAAGGGAGGGGGAAGGATTTTAGGTAATGGCAATAAAAATAGGTTGAAATTTAAACCTGAGTGAGAAAATAATTCTCCAAAAAGCTTCCTACTTAAAGATCAATGGGACAAGAGCCTCAATAAAGTGGGTGAGCTCCTTAAAGATCCCTGACTATTTGCTCCAGAGATGAATTAATGTCTCTTTCCAGGACAATTCCCTCTGTACCTGTGAGCTGTAGTGAGGTGGGCAAATCCTTCCCCTGTAGCTTCCTCCTTCCATCCTCGTGTTTTCATTGATTTGGCAGCCACCTGGCCTAAGTGGAAGAAACAGAATGAGAAACATTTAATTAACATGACAGGAAATGCTCCAAGTGTGCTTGGAAATAGCAGGGATAACATTAACATGTCAGTAAATATTTCATAGATTTACAATCCTTTCAATTTAGGCTTTTATTGACTTAACAAACAAGGTTATCCCTGTGCTGCCTTTAATCCATCTACAGTTGGGTTTTTAATCAAAGATTAAATGGGTGAGGGTAACAGGAGACCACTCATTTCACACATGGAGATATGAGGTGCTCAGGGACAGCACACCCTGAGAGCATTTTGCAAAAAATTTATTATCTAAGGCTGGAAAGAACCCCTGACATTTAGATTCTATATTATGGTATGGAAATAGAAATATATCTGATGAACAGAAAAAAATAATCAACAAAGGAAGTGGAAGAAAGCTTGAATCCTCTTTTTAAATATTTTTTTTAAAGAAGAGAAAAATACCACCTTGTTTGTAAAAGAAATTTGTTCTTCTGAGTGATGAATCTGAAAATTCTTTTCAAATATTACAAATTTCAACAAAAATTTATTCTGAGTCATGACTCTGCAAATTCTTTTCAACTATTACAAATTTCAACAAAACCAAATCCAGCATTTTGACAGGTAAAAGTCTAACACTGTGAACACCTCTCGTTTGAAAACCCAAGCCTTTGTTAGTTTGTATTTCCACCTAATTGCAAAGGCTTCCCTGCTAATGAGAAATATCAAAATTTGCAGTCAATATTTGCTAAAAGACAAGCACAGCATTTAGAAAAGCCTAATTATTCAATAGCAGCAATCAAGGAAACAAAGAATGTGGCACTTCTACAGAAGATCAAAACATTTCTTCTGGTATATTAGATAAATAATTGAGCCAACAACCCCACTGCATTATTTCAAGTGTGTAAAATGCTGAAAAAACCTCCCATGCTCCGTGCTGAGCAGGACAAATTCTGTGGAAGGAAATGAATTTCTGTAGGTTACATCTGAAAGGAATCTTGACTCTGTTCTTATCAGACCCTGGTGGCAGCAGGAACAGCTCTAGCTCGCTCTGAGGAAAAACACTTGGACACTTCATACCAACACCTCGGTTTATGATGCCTTTTCCTGAGGAAAAGTTAAACCAGTTCACTCCATAAAGTCAGCTGAAAGGGACACAAATTATTGTTGTGCAGATGGGGTGCGTGTGAAATGAAATATGAAATCTATTTGCCAGTGGGATGGAAAAGTAGGCATGGTAGGAGCTGTAGGGATAAAACACTGGAATTACTCAGATTGCTTTCTGATATAACACACAGAGGCCTCAGCCTTTCAAAGAACACATCTTTGGCCTCTGGAAAAGCTCCCTCCAGGATGATTTTTGCTTATGTTAAAGCTGGCCACAATTATAATGATAAATGTCTTCAAAGCACACAAGGGGCAGGGTTTACTGCAGATAGGGGAAATCTGTGTTTAGAAACTGGAGCTCTTCCTTAAGTGTTTCACCAAAGGAGTTGTTTATTAATTGAACTCTGGCATTTCAGCCACGAGGCTGTGGCAATAAGAGGAGTGGCTGCACAGGTACAGCAGGCACTGGATGCTGAAGGGGTTCAAAGGCTCTGACATGGAACTGGAATCTCCAAGGTCACACCCATGGTCATATCAGAAATCACAGCCAAGACACTTCAGCCTCTATCAGCTGCAGAAGCAACAAAACCTCATAAACCATGTTTGTTTCCCAGACAGACTTTAGTGTTTCCTTAATTATAGAACAAGATTCCTAACTTTTTTCCCTTTTTTTTTTTTTTTTTTTTGAGACCAGAATTGTGAGCTCTGACCCACTGGCCTGGATCAAGAAGCTTTAAATACCTTTGTTGATGTTCCCTAGTTCTGCTGCCAAGGCCGCGGCCTCCTTTGCAAGGGCCAAATAAAAACTCAAAAGTGGAAAAACTCTCAAAGAACTGTAAGACTGAAGAAGCTGTTCCTTTCCCAGGAAGGGTAACAAAGGTATCTTTATATATCTTGCTCAAACAACAGGAGCTGTGGGAAGAGGAGGGGGAGCAGGAGCAGAACAAGAGATTCCAGATATTAAGTGGGCCTTTATATATTCTTATACACTGATTTAAGGAAGAAAATGTGGCCCATGAGGGCGAGTTCAAAGCAGCAGCTGATGTTATCCAGGCTGTTCAAACAGTGCTTCAAGGAGCTCCCTGACATTCTCATGACAGCTCTTTTTTTGCACCTCAAATCTGAGATACAGGTGACCAAAAACCCCAGGCAGATTTGGAGTATAAAAGCTGAAGAAACACTTCTTAAACTGTGGCCTATGGATAGCTACATGTTCCCAAAATCCTTGGTGAAAAGCCTGTGAGAGGTTGCTGTCGAAAGATGAGGCCTTCCCCTCGTTTCCAACTGCAAAAATGGATTTCTGGGCCTGAAAAATACAGGAAATACATGAAAATCCTCCCCAGTACCACAATTCTGCTGGAGGTCACCCTGGAGGATGGCACCTGCCTTTAGTAGGATGGGCCTGGATACCTGAATGTGAATTGAAGGAATCTCTGTGTTAAACTGGTGCTTGAACTACAACAACCTGTCCTTGAGTATCATTCCAAAGAAAAAATCTTTTGTTAGGTGCATGACCAAGTTGTTTTTTTTTTATTTTCTGTGCTTGTAATCACATACAAGCAACCAGAGCTGCAATCTTTTTGATAAACATCAAATAAAATCATATCTTGCTCCTTGGAGTTTCACAGCCTAATTCCTCTTCCAGCAGGGCACTTGGGAAGGCAGGAGAGGAGAGGGGAGGATGAGCAAGGACCTGCTTCCATCCCTCTCCATCTTTCAGGTCCCTGTGTCTAACAGCAGTCAGGGCTCCTCTGACTCTTGCCAAACTTCCATGATTTTTTTATTTTTTCAGGGAGAATCAAGGGATTTCCACCCCTATTAAGTAAAATCTTATTTCAATGGGAAATACCAAGAAAATTCAGAACAAAAATATTTGTGAAAAGGCAAATCCACCCCATGTATTAATAGGAGAAGCACGTGCCTGTGTCAATACGTATAAATTCTTCTGAACAGGGGTATGGGGCTCATTTTCAGGATAATATATTTTCATTTTTCAGAGTGTGAAACAATGAAATAATCACCTTTTGCAATGTAAGCAAGCACTGTGGATTTTGTTCCAGCTCCACATGTTTAAGCACTTTGTCCTGAAATGTTTAGGAATGCCTAGAAAGTGTACAAATCTGAAATTTTCTAACATTAAGTAGGCCTTTATTTATTTTCATACATATAATAGAATATGACGAAACTATAACTATCTTCTAAAGAGTAACAATTTTCAGTTACATCTTCAATAGTAATATATTTATTCCAAGGTATCCAGTAGTAAAGAAGAGCATTTTTGGTCTGCTATCATGTCTTAGAGCTTTTGTTTTCTCTTAAGTTTTTGGATTTATGTTTTGATTAGCTATCCAGTATTCTCTGATTACTTTTATTGATTCTGTCATTATTTGTTTTCTTTCTCTGTTTTTCACAAATAGCCTTTGCAGTTTTCATTTTGCTTTTTCCCCCCCTACATCCAGCAGAATCTCTCCAGATATTGTGTCACAAACAGAGCTGGTAAAACCTTCCTGCTCTGGGAAGGCTCAATTCCTAATCCAATAATTTTGAGGTGGAACTATTTCTGGGGATGTTACAAGCCTGTGTGCTGAAGAACCTTTTTTCTCTGAGTGCAAAAGCACCAACAATGATACAAATGCCTGTGCAGAGATGTTGTCCATGAATGAAGCGATGGTTTTATTGAAATTCTCCCCAAAAAAATACATCTCTCATGAAGTTTGCCTGCTGATTTTGACATCCAGTTTTCAGAAGCAGTCAGCTGAGGAGTACATACAACTGCTTTATCTTTTATATCTCATTCAAAGACGTTTAATTCCTGTTTCTTCAAGCCTACAGGTAAGGTAAATGTTGCAAGACTTGGTCCATTTTTCTATCACCTGAAGTGTTTCAAGGAAAGAAGAGTATGAAAAAGTCTATAAGTCTATGAATTAGAATGTGCTATTAAAAAATTGTTGTTTGTTGTTTCTCCAGAATTGAAACAGAGGAACATGATTTTAGGAAGAAATGATGCTACTGACCACTAAAAAATAAATCCCAGGACACCTGAGCAAGTGACATTGTCTCTGATACTTAGAGAGGAGGGAAGGAGGTAAAAACTGCAGGTAGAGAGTTCCTATAGAAATGGATTTTGATTGCTGCTGTCAACTTGCTTTTCATCACTCTCCTCCTACTCTAATGCGGTTCAGAATTCAGTCAGAAAAATGAAATACAAGCAGCCTTTCACCTTGTTTATCTTAGGACTTATTAGAAAAATGAGATTTTCAGGAAAAAAAATTCCCAACTCGTTCTTTCTTTCAAGTTTTCTGTAATGTAAGGTAAGGGACAGGGACACAGTAATGTTGGTGAAAGAGCTGATCAGCCCTACCTCCTGCCAGATCTTCTCTGAGAGGGGTTTGATACCTGGACCTTTATCCTCTGAACCTTGGCTTTCCACATTTTAAATGAGGATTTAATGCCCGTGGAAGGTGTTAGGCTGACGGTCCAAGGAGCAGGGAAATAACCTCAAAAAGCGCACGCCTCACACCCTTCATAAAAATATCACAGCACACTGTAAAATTAAATTAGACTCCTTGTTTTGCCCACAGATCAAACACACCACAGGGCAGAGGAATGCAGGGGATTTTTTCTCCACTACCCTGCAAAAAGGACTTCAACACCAGCTCCCAAGCCTTCCTCAAAGGCATGTGGCCAATCCCAGCTGGTCTCTAGTCCCCTTTAATAAGCCTGAAAAACATTATGTGGTCATAGCTGGTACAAGTTAGGCTGGTGTCTTCTGTGGTGTAGCCATCCAAGGGGAATTGGTTCGTACCAGTTTTTCCTCTCCAAGGTGAGAAATCATGAAATGGCAGCATAAAACATGTGATTCAAAGGCTGATGGGTTTGAAGGAGGGACCTAAAAAGGGATAAGACACCACAGTGGATAACCAGGAACTTAATCTCAAGAATCACAGACACTTCAAGGAAAATATTCAGGCAACTGTAATTTTCTCTAGAGTTTCAGTCACTGCAGAACACTAAGTCTGGCCAAAAATACTTTTTCTTGGGTTGTTTTTCTACAAGAACATTCAAAAGATCATGCACAACACTTCAGTTTACAGTGAAAAACAGAAAAGCTGCTGGGTGCTAGGATAAACAGAATTAAAGAAATGAATCAATCCTATTTCAGAGACTGTCACTATGGGGAAGGAACTGGTTACTCCTTAGCAACTGCCCGTATTAAAGCACTTAGCCAATAAAACGTTTACACTCCTATTTTTGTTTATAGATTTCAATGTATTTTTGTGCCTGGTGCACTCTGGCAATCCCCTGCTGGGGAGGTAAAGAAGGCAGGAACTGCGGTCTGGCCCTAACCAGGAACTTCACACACCGAAATCCCTGCCAGTTCTCACCCAGCATCTCACCCACCTTTTCCTGGAACGAGCTTTTATATCCTCAGATTCCTTGGACCCCAATCAGCCCGCAGAGCAGGCAGGGCATGGAAACAGCAAGCCCTGCTTTGGGCAGCGAGCTCCCCAGGGCAGAGAGCCCAAAGTGTTTGGGTGCTGCGAGCTGGCCTCGTGCTGACCCCTTGGCCTTTGCCCTTGGCTCAGCTGGGAATTCTCCCTGGCCCAGCAGGAAATCCCCTGGGGCACCTCACCTCCACCCTGGGGGCAGTTTTGGGAGCCATCATATAACAGATCAAGGCGGTGGCAGGAGTCCAAAGAAGTGCCACGAGGATGGGCACAGCCCCACAGAGCTCCAGGAGTGTTTGGACAGCACTGCCAGGGATGCCCAGGGTGGGTTTGTTGGGGTGTTTGTGCAGGGCCAGGAGTTGGAATTGATCCCTGGGTTTGTTTATTTTTAGACCCAAAACATGACTTTTACTCTGAATAAATATTAAAAGGTTGATCAAAAAGCAAAGCCTCAGTTTTCATTTTACTAAGAATCCTTGCAATTGTCTCCTGACTTCTTTTCACTGGAAGAAAGGAAGAAGAAACCAAGAGGAAGAAAAGTAGAAAGATTTTTTTTTTGTTTTAGTTCAACTAGATGGATATTATTTAGTTCTAGAAATGCCATGAAATGATAGAACAGTAGACTCATAGAGTGACTTGGATTGGAAGGGACTTTCAAGATGATCCAGTGCCACCCCCTGCCATGGGCAGGGACACCTTCCACTGTCCCAGGCTGCTGCAAGCCCTGTCCAACCTGGCCTTGGGCACTTCCAGGGATCCAGGGGCAGCCACAGCTTCTCTGAGCACCCTCGCAGGGAGGAATTTTTTCCTAACATAAAAATCCTACTTTTTTTTTTTCAGTTTGAAGGCATTTCACTTCATGTCCTTATATCAAAAACACCCACAGTGGATGAAGCAAAGTGAGTGTGTTGAATTTGTGATTTCAAAGTAAGTGATCTAGAGGAACAACTCTGTTGTCCAGTGCAGCATCTGGTCAATAAAATGGCAGCAACTCCCATGCAATTATTAAATCAACATATTGATGCCTTTTAAGCCTTACTGCATCTTGTCTAATTAGGCAAGATGCAGAGGATGATGATAAAATATGGAATCCATTATGTCATGGCCTGCTTAATCTGGTTATTACCCAATGAACCAAAGTTTTGTGAAATCCATCCAGGATTCAAATGGCTTTTTCACATGAGCTCAGAGCAATTTTACTGTTGCAAGCAGGCCACTTAATTCCCAGGGAAGGGAGTGGTCTGGAAAGCAATATGGAAACGAGCCTTTCCCTTTTGGGGAGCCAGTGGTCATATTCCCCTAATAAAAAGTAACCTGTAGCTGTGGTGGAAAAGACATTTACTGAGAGAAAGCTGCTTGAGTAAGAAAGTACAAGAAGTGTTGCTCAGCGTGTATTTTGATCTGGGAATTTCATACCAGTTTAGCATAGAAAGAACAAGAGCTCCCTTTTTTTATGTCATGAAAAAAATTTCACCATTAACAAGTCAACTGCACCAACTGAGCTGCTGTGTGACAGCACAAAGCTCCCACTGTGGCAAAGAGCTGTCTCAGCACAGGTAAAAACACCTAAAGGGAGATAACAAGACCAGAGATATGGCTGGAGATCCATATTTCAATCTTTCAAGGATATTCATATCACCATATTTTTTCTTGCTTTATGCATTAGTTTCTTGTTGAAGAAACACCACTCATGTGAGAGGGATGGCTGTGGCCAAAATTAAAACACACATCAGAAATGATGCTTTGATTATGGCTGAAATTATGCAGAAATCAAGAGAATAGAGTAGGAAAACCCCCTCATTTTGATTAGTGAATATTACACAAGAAACACAATCTACTAAATGAAAGTGTTGTCACTGTTGATGTCTGCTCAGTCATAAGGAAACACCTGATATTTCTCTCAACAATGGGTTAAAATGAGACAATATTAAAGGTCAAAAAGTAGACAGGAAAGTAAAAAAAATAAATTTATATTATGAAAATACTAAATCACTGCAAGAAAGAAAAGTATTGTGGGTACTATATTTTATCTGGTACCTTTACCATCATTTAACCAGAGAAACAGAGATGTAAAATATCAGATTAGAACAGTTCTTTGCCCTGATTTCAGAAAAGTCAAGTAGAAGAACTAAAAAACCAAGCCCAGACCCTCGCTTTCTCATTTCAAATAAATCACATCAATGATTTTTTTTTTTCAGCTATGGATATGGTACTTTCTCTTTTCGCTTTTTCATTTGGAAGAGCTGATTTAGCAAATTCTAATTTTTCTTTCTTAGGTTTGCAGGATTAATTTTAAGTATATACTAAAATATTTTGCTACATTAGGGTTACACATGGTAGTACTTTTAGCAAATTATTGAAGGAAAAACAAAGAAGGAGCTTCCAAGACACGGCTTGAGCAATCCCAATAAAGGCAGAGCTCGTTGCTGGAAAGCTGAAATTTCTGGAGGGGAGGGACTCACAAAGGAAGAGCATCAGTGATAAAGAATTCAGCTCCTTGGAGAATTAATGTTAATAATTACAAGTCCTGCCAATACACAAACGGCCTGGTGGAATTTGTCAGGTTCTGTCCTATCAGCAGATGCAATCTCCTTCTAAAGAGTAACACCACCTATTTATCATAAGTAGCTGAGCTATAAATCAGACAGCACAGAAGGGAACTGCAATAAATTGTTCAGAACCGAGTTATATTTTGGAGAAAATCCACTCTCCTGTCCCAACAGCAGAAACACACTTTGGCAGGCCAGTGCTTTATACATTTTGATTTAGTCCCTATCAGAATAAGATGTTTTTCCTTCCTACCTCTACCATTCAATTTAAAAAAGGCTATTAAAACTAGAACTATTCATTATTTTTCCATTGTTTGACATTGTCCATAGAGAAGGAAAAGGTGCCATTTGTGTGTCTTGCTTGGGGATTTCAGATTGTCTTCCCAAACCTGACTGCAGTGAACACGTCCCAAGCCACAGGGCCGGTGAGGTGGATGAGTTCATCCCTGTTCCTTCTGGCCCTATAAAAACCCCCCAAACACTCCCCAGCTCAGAAAAAGGCACTTTTCCAGGGAAGTCAAAAAGTTATTAACAAATCTTTCCTTGCCTGTGAGTTGGACCCTGCTCTGCCAAGCACTGGAAATTCTCCTTTGCCCTGGGGCCAGGTCAGGCTGCTGGGTCAGACTTGATGTTTCTCTTCCCTTGAGGAGAGCCTGGGATTGCTGGGAGCTTCCAGGGGGGGATGGATCCCTTCCCATCCCTGCTGTCCTCTCAGAGGGGAGGGAGGGGTCCTCTGCTCCAGGCTTTGCATACAAGGACAGGGCTGAACAGGTTGGCAGGAGAGCAATTCCAATGTTCCTTTCAAAACTTTTTGGGTTTGTCTGCAGAGAAAACTGTCCATAAAATATGTTCATGCGTCAGTTCACAATTAATTAAAAAAATCTGGATTCAGTGATTTTAATCTGGGTTTGGAGAACACTGGAAACTGAATTTACAATTGTTTTGCATGGAGATAGGTAGCAGAGGAAGTACCTAACACTTATTTCTGTCCATTTTATTCTGCTGCAGTTGGGTAGCAGGCCCTGGGCTTAAAATGATGCACAAACACTTTTTCCTGTAGAGGATGTTCATCAGGGTAATTTCATAGAGTCAGGAAATGCTTTGGGTTGGAAAGGACCTTAAACCATCCAGTTCCACCCCTGCCATGGGCAGGGACACCTTCCACTATCCCAGGCCCTGTCCAGCCTGGCCTTGGACACTGCCAGGGATGGGGCAGCCACAAAAATAATCCCTCCCACTTTATTTCTCCCACTGTATAAAAAATTACAGGCAGGATCCTGAAACAGGTGTGAGCATTAAAGATGTAAAATGTAAAATACCAGAGAGTTGTGAGGCCCATCCCAATCCAGAGGATGTGTCAGGAATTGGATGCATGAGCTGTCCATGTGTAGATGTGGCTTTACTGGGAGGACTGGAATCACTGCACTGGGAACCCCAAAGTCTGGCTAAAGTTTCACACAGCCACTACAGCTCGTGTGGACACTCTGGGTAAATCATCCCCCACAACTCGGAGCCCTTCAGTGGTGCCCAAAGACATGCATGAGCTCTTGCTCAGTATTTAAAGATTATCAGATGAGCATGGAGAAAGGATTTGGGGCACTGGAATGCATCTCCTTGATCTGCTAAGCTCCGTGGTATGCCAGCTGTGAAGGACTTGTTTAACCAGATCCTCATTATTTTATTGACTGCAGGGAGGAGAAAAAAAAATCCTACATAGCACCAAGAGTTAATTAGCAGGGTCTAAATCACTACTTGCCACCAGAAACCCCTGCGTGGCTCCTGTCTCCAACGCTGCACCTCACCCAGCCTCACCAGGAATTCCTACTTTATTTCTGGAAATATTCCATGCTTCATACGGGCCGCAGTGAAAGTAAGCAACAGCTGAGTGAGGAGATGTGATGGAGCCCCCAGAACCCAAATGCCTCAAGGTCCCTCATTTAGTGACAGACAGTGAGGGATTTAAATACCCAGCGATTGTTTCCTGGTTATTTCAGCCTCCTGCAGGGAAGTGTTCAGTGGCTGCAGCATCCCCCACTCCACGACTGCTGTACAAGGAATAGGAACACTCTCCATTTCCATCACTGATTATTTTTTTAGCTGTAACAACTTCCCTATCTTGACAGGTGGAGGTGGATATCTGTCAGTCACCCTGTGTGTGCCTCAGGATCTCAGTGGTAACCTTTTGAGATTAGGCTGAAAGTTTTTGTGACCAGCTTTAATCTCAGAAGAGTTGTATACCTTTCTCATAAAATGGTGAAGACTTCCTCAGTTCCTGCATTTTCCTCTTCTCCTTGTCCTGTTATCCTCTCCTATTGGAACAGTTCATCTGACTGAATTGATTTTCTAAATGTGTTCCTCAGGATTTTGACACAGATTTGCAGCCCCTGGAGGACTGAACATTTTGGTCCTGCTTATTATCTCACCCACTTCCTGGGTGGGAGGGGAAAAGTCCTCCTAAAGGTGCACAGGAGGAACTGCAGAGGCTGAAGAGCAATTTCCAGGTTTTATATCTGCAGGTTTATAATGAAATATTGATAAAGTGACTGGACTGAACAGCTAAAGAAGGGAAATGCTCTTTGGTGTGCCCCAGCCAAGCTGAGAACACTGAAATCACAGCATATGTTTTCTCTCTTCTTAAGGACTGCAGATTATTACAGGCAGGCTTTATTGTGGTCTGTAATTTTGGTTTTCTACCTCTGACTATGCCAAACAGCATTTTTTGTTTTGTTCAGGCAGCAATCAAGAATGGTATGTTATCAAGCCACAGCACTCTGACCTTTGGATTTAAAGAGAATATTCCAGCTACTTGGAGCCAACACATATATTAAATTCTAAGGCTGGAGGAAGGCTGAAAAACAGAGGACATGTTTTTTAAGATGTCTTGCAACCCTGGAGCTCAGTTCTTCATTTCTCTTCAAGATTTATCGATTTTGGTGCATGACTACAGATTTTACAAGGATGTTACACAAAGGGCATTCCATTTATTTTGGTCAGCAGCCAGACAGTTAAATTTCTAAACAGCTGTCTGGGACTCGATGAACACATGGACTCAAGATGTCTTAAAATAAAATGAAATAATGACTTGAATGCTGTTTCTTCCAGTATAGGTGTGGTATAAATAAACAATTAAAATAGTCTTCATTTTCATGTACATGGGGAAGAAATAGAAAGTTTCTGAAATAGAATATTAAGTCCTACCTCCAGGACAATTAAATGCACCAGGTTACTAATTGATTTCCTTCCTCAGAGAACACTTTATGAGGCTGAGAACTTTCATACAAAATGGTTAATCAGTTTTTATAAGGAACAACAAGAAAACCTCAACACTGTAAAAACAAATCTTTGATTCTTGCATATATGGTAACCTCTTCACTTTTTCAAACTCTTTCTTTAGTGCAGTAGAAGACAAAATCGTAGTCCATATTTCTTTGTCTCTCAAAATACAGTGTATTAATTTAACTGCATTAAGTGATTATCTCATTAATTAAGGTATAGAGAATTCTGTTTTTGTTGTTGTTGTTGTCTTCCTTGGCAGTAATATAACTGGGAAATATTACTTACATCAGTGTGTAGCCTCCCATTATTCATATCCTGACAGCATTAAAGGCGAATGAAGCACTGATTATTACCAAGCTATCAGAAAACCATGAGAAATTGAAAAAGAATAGAGATCACTGCACCTTTTTTACACTGAGTGAATACCTGGTCCACAATAAGAGCAGCCTGGAAGGGGCTTTGACCCAAGCTGAGAGAGTTACTGCACAAGGTTTTGGTGATAGGATGGATGTGTACAGTTGGTATCTCTCTAACTTCTGCCATCTCTGTTGTGCCAGCACAAAAATTTAATTTTTTTTTTTTCCTGAGCAGGAGGCAAGGAGGGGGTAGATTGGACTTTATTTCAGTCAGATTAGTCTCCCATTCCATCTCCCTGGGTACCAGTAGAAGTATTTGGCACAGAATAATCAAAGGGATAAAGCAGGAAGGAATACGTGGCTAGAAAAGAGGGAGATTGCTTACACAGAACTCCAAGAACCACAAAACCAATCAGGTCAGCACAGGCTTTACAGAATCCAGCACCAATACTTCTAATTTGGACTAGAAAAGGAGCAGTGTTACAATTAAAACCCAACAAACCCCAAACTTCAAACGCAATCTAATCTGAGTATGGCTGAGTGCACATCTCTGAGGAGCTTGACAGCCACCAAATTTATTTCAATCAGATGCTGCTGAGGAATAACCCAAAGCTCTCCCCTTTCTAACAGCAGAACCAAATGCCTCTGCTTGCAGAGAACACAGGGAGAGGCACCTCCCAAAGGCTGGTTTTAAGGACCTAAGGCTTGTAGCTGCTTATTAAAAGGTACACATTGAACAAGTTACATTCCACAGCTACTCACAGAACTCACCCGGCCTTAGGCCTGGCTCTAAATTACATACGAGGTTCAAACCACACCAGACTTGATTTTTTTGGTTTTAGAATCACAAAATCGTTAAGGTTGGAAAAGACCTCTAAGATGATTGAGTCCAGTCTGTTTTGAAAAACAGGAGACTACATATAAAGTTGTACAAATTCACAATGAGAACAAAATGCCCTGAGGAGCAATTACCATCCCTTTAAAACCCCCAAGAACAGTTCAGTGATTTGAGCACTGCTCAAGACTGAGGGGCATGGGCCTGCCATAAGAGATAAGATAACTCAGTCAGGGTTATACAGATTTTTACAAGTATAGTAAAGTTTAGGCAGTCTTCTGATCCTTTCTGGCTTAAACATGTTTTTGAAGTATTCCTGTGTATAATATCCCTGTGCTGGCTGTTGGGACAAGTCACTGAAGAAAGGCTTCCCTTGGTGCCAATTGTCAAAAGGGTTTGGGGAAATGTGATTATTAATGAGCATTTATAGGGTAACTCTGTAGATTCCCTCCTAATGAGATCAGATTTTCGGATGTGAGGTGAGCTTTAGCTTTAAATTCTTATCTGAATTTAAGACTGAGATCTGTGCATGAGAAACTGAAATGCTGGGAAATTAAAATGCAGCTGCCTGTACTGTAATCACAGAACTGTACAGAGAAATGTTTTCATTAATTCCTGATCTGCCTGTTTTGACAGCAGCTTAGTTGTCTGATAACGGCAACGAGACAAATTAAATCCTGCTGCAGGCAGTACACAGACCACAGTACTCAAAAAGAGAAATTAAAAACTGTTGAACATCTGTTATTGCTGTGAATTTAATCTGTAGAACAACTTCATTATTTTACTTCGCATATTCAAGTTTATTATTGAGGATAAAGCCAGCGTCTTTGTGGTTAGAACATTGTTTTTGGGGTAAAACATTCTGTTACTTATTCTCCTGTTTACTATTGGTTCCAGAGTGACTTTCTACAAATAAATTAGTCTGTTTGTACCTTAGCTATCCCATCAGCAAATGGGAATACTGTTAATGGGAATACTCTTACTGCTCTCTTCATGAGGTGCTGGGAATATGAATTAGTTTCATTTCCATTGGGAAATGGCAGAAACGACTCCCAGTACAGAAAATACTTAGTCCCATTTCGTAGCTGAGAATTATTGTGAATTAAATCCACCCAAGGGTACCAATCAGAAAATGAAACTATTTAAAAGAAGAAAGAGTTTACAGAGATGTAAAGGAAATCAAATAAGATATCAAAGAGAGAATACAGAAAAGTAAATTTTAAGATTTCAATTGTGTGCAGTTGTTACACAACGGGAAGTTCTTCAGACCTTAGGAAAGTGCAAATCAGATGTTCATCTTCTGACTGAATTTTGTTAGGATTGGCTTGATATGATTAATCCCAGCCATATTTCAGCTGTTGTACGTGGTATAGATAGAGTAAATGCCAATAAATGGCAATCTGGATTGCAAGATGAGAAATGCTGATGACTTGCAGAAACAAAGACCATGACTTAATCAGAATTATAGGAAGCAGGTTTAAATAATAATCTGCCCAGTAAAAAGTGCAATGGTGATACACACAATTTTACATGTCCTATAAAGAAAGCTATAAACAACATTGCAAAAGATACAGATATTCAAGGATAAAACTGCTCTCTAGAGGTTTCCTATGGGTTTGCATTAATAGCTATATCCTGTCTTTCCCAAAATACTGTGGAATATTATCTGGGAATTCCTAATGACCATCAGCTGGAGAGCACAGGAGCCCAGCTGATCACACTTCTGGAACAAACCGTGGTCTGTAATGGATGGGCCAAGCACGGGGATGAGTCTCTGGTGTTTGCAGGTTTTAATGCTGCTCTCAAAAGGAGCAGGATACCTACAATGAGCTCCTTGTTTGCCATGAATTCAGCACCCTCTCCCAGCCTTCCCCTGTTTGTCGACATGAATCAAACTGTGGAGGTGTAATAAAGAGCTGGTAACTCTTTCTTCCTTCCTCCCCCTGCCCCCAAGCTCCCCTTTCTTTTGGGAGATCCTCAGAACCTGAGTTAAAGAAGTTCTGTATGAGCAGACCACGTGGCAGTAGATGATGATCTGTCACAAAGTGCTCCTTTATTCACCACCTCAGCCACTGGCAAGGAGACCTCAATCACATCCTCTGCCTCAGAAATGTCCTGATTCTGAGTTACCTCCTGTTCCTGCCTGAGCACTGAATGAAATGCAAACAAATGAAATTAAATGCTTCCTGAACAGTGAAGAAAGAGCAGATTTAAGCATTTATACCGTACCTATAAGCACATTTACCATCTGAACTACATAATAATTCCCACAATATCTCCTTAAATCTCTCTGCTCTCTGTGAAGTTGTTTTACCACATCAAGTCACAGTGATCGTCCCTTTTTAATAGCTGCACTCACTATTTTCCTTTTTATGAGATTTTAATGAGCTTGGCAATTATTTGTCCATTCACATGAGTGATAGCTCTGAAGCCAAATAGGAGGGAAAAGACCAACTCTTTCAGGAAGATTTGAAAGCTTTTTCTGCCTCATGCCTGATGTATTAGCTGATAAATTACCAAAACCTGCTACAGCAAGAAGGCAGAGGTGTAGAGAGGCATTATTTGTGCAACGTGCTGCCTTTGTGAGAAGGATACCATCATCTAGGATCTGGGACAGTTACTCTGACACACACAAGTGTCCCTTCTAGCAAATGATGGGGATGCCAAGCATAGCCTCTTTTTATATCCACTGAAAAGTGACTGTATGCCTTAAAAAAAACAGTGTTCATGCAGCTAAATAATTTTTATATTTAATTTCTCACTTTGGTTCTTTAGGAATTATCAACTGAACTCTCCAGTGACTGACTTCTACCCTTAACCTTTTATTATTTTTCACAACAAAAATTTGTGTCTTTTTCACTGATGCTTGTGTCCGGGAATGTTTTCAGCAGACCTCCAGCTATGACTGAAGATTTAGAAATGTTTAACAAAGAAATAAATCCTTTCCTTTACATCTTAAAAAGAATGTTTCACTAAAATGAAAATGCTATTTTTTATTCCCAAACAGTTTTTCTGCTTTTCATCACACCTTTTAGAGTAAGTATTTATGGACTCATGGAATGGTTTGGGTTTGAAGTGGCCTCCAAATTATTCAGTCCCACCCCTGCCATGGGCAGGGACACCTTCCACTGTCCCAGGCTGCTCCAAGTCCTGTCCAATCCAGCCGTGGACACTTCCAGGAATCCAGGGGCAGCCACAGCTCTCTCTGCCAGGGCCTGTCCACACTCCCAGGGAACAATTCCTTCCCATTATCCCATCTAAACTCTCTATTTAAATTTAAATATCATGAAAACTTCTCTGATCATCCATTTAAGAGGTGAAAATGGGTAAAGAAATATCAGCTGATACTGTGATCTAAATTTCAAATATCATTCAGTTAGTGCTTTTTATAGAAACTGTTGGTAAATATATCTTACAGAAAATGTAAGAAATTGGTGATGACAATAAATTTCATCACATGAAAATAAAGAATAAAACAATAAAATATCAATATAAATTCTTTCTAATGTAGACTCCAGGCATATCAGTCCAGTGGTAGCCAAAACAAAGCTATAGAATCAACTCTGCTTAAATAAAATTTCCTTGTAGATCTAGGAAACTGCTTCTTGTCTTCCTAAAATGGAAGCTTTTCCCTCTCATCTTCCTTTTCGGAGCCATTTTCTGTGTGTTTGTCCAAGTTCTTTGTAGTTCTGATTAACTACAGTCACCTATTTCATGTCACAGCACACAATAAGATATTCCTCCCCCCGACTTCCTGCACACCCTCCTCTGAATCTAATCACTTTTAACATAATTAACTCCCAAAGAGATTGAGGACAGCAGCAAGTTATATAAAGGAGCAGTCGATTGTTCAAGATGACAGACAGGCCCTGATGCACGAGCTCCCAAGCAGTGATTCTATATAAAAACCTGGTTAATTGGTTAATTACAATAAGATAGGGGTGTACCATCCATAGCTACCCATCACTCAAAGAAGTTTTAGCTGTGGCATCAACTTCAAATTACAATGAGCCCTATTTTCAACCCCGTGCAATAAATTCAGCATTGCAAATGAAACAGAAAAGGAGCATTTGGGCACTTCCAAAATATAAATAAATTATCCCAACAGAATGTTCAGAGAATAACACTGCCTTAGAGAAAAAAAATATTTTTTCCCTCTGCTGGAACCCTGCAGAATCCACCTTTAACAAGCCCTCAAACTAAGTGCACACCATCTGAGCAATATTTGGAGTTCCTCTGAGTGTTTCCAACTTGAACCCAGTTAACTGCAGTTCACCTCTTGGAAAATAGTTGCTCTTTTGCCTCAGATGTCTTTGCCATGAATCACAGGTGGACACTCACAGCCACTATTTGTTTTGAAAGCAGAGAATGTTTCTCTGCTGAGCTCTATGTGAAGCAGTTCAAATATTCTCCAGCATGAGCTACATGTAAGTTAATTTGCTACTGCAGGCCAGACCTAAATTAGGAATAATTCAGAGCTGGAGGCAACCTTGTGTCCCTCAGCATTGGCCAAAGAAATGAGTTTAAACACATCAACACGACTCACTTGATGTTTCCCTCTCTCTTTCTCGTTATTACCAAGTGAAGGGCTCATTAACAAAAATTTGGGTAGCCTGGGCCTGGGTGCTTGTACCTTTTGTAATTATAAGCTAAATGGGATTGAACTGAGAACCTTCAAATAAAAACAGGAGCTGGAAAAAGTCTCTATAGAGGAGACACGAATGAGAAGCAACAATTCTGAAGTATTAGACAGCAAAAAACCCCCCAGACACCCCCAAGAATCAGCTGCTTTTTAATCCTGAGTGCAATAAGAAAAATTTTACTAAGTGCAAACTTAATTTTGTGTTACTTGGAGTGTAAAGATCAAGGTAAATTTCTGCAGGACGTGCTGTAACTCATCCAACAGTTATGGCCTGAACACACTGTGAAGCGCACATGGAGAAAGTTTAAATTTTTTATCTTTTTTTTGTATCAAAGGTCGCATTTTTTGGCCTTCCTGGTCTTAATATTTATGTTGTTTTTAAGAAATTGTCTTTAACAAGGCCACAAGTGTCCAAAGTAAAATTTTGGAGGTAATTTTATGAAAATTCCTTTGCTTTGCTTTCTGCAGAATACACTTTCTGACAAAGCCCTTATAACCAAAAGGAAATGGGGATATGTTCTACAGTCCAGTTTACAATTTAGAAAGATTATTTGATTATTAAGAAACCAGGAGCCTCCACAACTGAACTGCTGGGGGGCATTTGGATCACTTATACTCATTGCTTATTAATCAGTGAAGAGGTTGGAGGCTTTGTGGTGGTGTTTTTCTTGTTGGTATTTCATGTTTTTGTAATTATTTTTTAAAGGCTTAAGAAGGACAAGAAGTCTAAAATGTGCAACTGTCCTAAACTTTCACAAAGTTTATTTACATTTAAATCCTTTGCTTTTGCACTTCTGTTTATATACAGCCAAGCTTATTTACACATCTTATCTCCATGTTTTTCATGAAATTATCATGAAGTTTGGACTTTGTTCCCAGAAAAAAAAAAGTAGCAATGTTTGTTGCCCATTTCTCAGTAGCTTTTTCTTTGTGAGATGTTTGCATCTCTGTCACAACGTTCATTTTTTACCTCTGTCTTTCCAGAAATAAAAACAAATACACCTGGTATGGAAAAACTTGTGTATAAATACAGGAAAAAGGGATACCCCTTGGCAGTTCATGAGGAAGGTCAGACTGAGGCTAAATAAACAGGATACTTTTCTTTCCCACTCAAATAATGAATTCCTCAGAGTTTCAAGCCTTAATCAAATTAAGGAATGAATTCTGTATTGGTCCCTGAATGCCCTAATTCCAGAAAGTCTCATTTCTCCCGGGGTTCTCACCAGTTCATCCAGCTCATGCACCACAAATCAAACCACCCTTCTTGGAAGTTCTTTTCAGTGTTTTTACTCATGGCATCAGGTTGCAAAATCTGACTGTTTCCTCAATTACCAAACCAATGTGAATCACAGTTGGTTTTATTTTTTTTAAAAAAAAAGTAATCTTCTCATCCTCTTGGTTGAAGCAGGGAGGAAGAAACTTTTTATACGTGAGCTTTATCTTGACCCAGGGGTTTCTGGTTTTTGGCATTCCTGTTGTGTCCACCTTTCCACAGAGGGGCAGGAAATGAGGGAGAGAGCAGCTGCCTCCTCAAACATACTGACTCCAACCAAAATCTCCCTCTTGGGGATTTCAGTTCCCTTAAACCAGGCTGATTCAGGAGCAAATTTTGCACTGAGTCAAACTTTTCTCTTCCAATTGGCTGCAAGGTCACAGCTGTGCTGCTGTTTCAGGTGTGTCCTGCAATGCAAGCCACCTCTTGTGATCCTTGCACTTTGCTTATTCCTTACACCTCATTCCCTACTCCTCACTACTCATTCCTTATTCTTTATTCCTTACTCCTTATTCCTTATTCCTCACTCTTCATTCCTTATTCTTTATTCCTAATTCCCTATTCCTTACTTCTCATCCCTTATCCATTTAGTGTGCTCAGGGAAGCAATGGAGTTCCAGCTCTGACAAGGCACAACTTTAATGATGAGTTTAGTTGTATTCTCAAAACCACTCTGCACAAATTCTGGCTAAATATCTTGAGCCAAATGTATCCAGATTTCTTGGGTTTAGAATCATAAAAATCATTAAGGTTGGGAAAAAAGCTCTAAGATCATTGAGTCCAACCTGTTTTGGAAACAGGAGACTATAATTAAAACAAGTTGTACTAAATAGCGCCCCTGAAATTATTCAGTGTCTTTGAACTCTTTTTTCCCCTGCTGAATGTAAAATGTTCTTTTAATACTTAGATGCAGAGAATACTGCATACATTTTTTTTTAAACTAGATATTCAAAATCTACATGTGCATATATAAAGGACATAAATATTAGCAATACAAGGAAAGTCATACATTAGAAGGGCAACAAGGATTTTAAGAGGATGACTTTTGTTAAAAAATTTGCTCCATTTCCTCCTTTGCCTGTGTTACATACACAGACACATCCTGCACTCCACATTATGGTTTGATGCATTCTAAACCTCAAGGTCCTGACAGCCTGAAAAGTGGAAACCCAAGTGATTTACTGACATGATTTTAGAGTTCTTGGGTCAGTTCATCGTGTTCCTGGCTTTTCTCTGGCTTTTCTGCGTAGATGTGCAGAGTTCAAATCTGTGACAAGCCCCATTTAATAACTTGCATCTGTCTGCCTTTGCTAGCCTAAAAAATGATTGCTCCAGTTTGGCTAATGACCTCGCTGTTCTAAACCACTCAAAACATCCTCAGCATTTTGTTTATCACAATAAAGAGCAGCAGTACACAGAGCATGGGGTGTTGTTTTGAATTCTGAAGCCCACATTTCTGTCATGATCTATGTGAGGGCTGGAAACTTGCAAAAAGTTAGTTAGAAAACTGCAAATCCCATATTGGAGTCCAGCTAAATTAACCTCCTCGGTCAAACCCTCACCTTGCATTAATCATTACTTCTATAAGCAGATTAAACTCTTAAAATGAGCGACACGGGGAAAAGAATGATATTTGGAGATAGCAGGGGTAGATAGGAAGCATTGCTATCACATGCTTAATCATGGAGGATTTGGGAGAAAATATGGCAAGGAGATCACAATTGCAGGAAACAGAAATGCAAGGAGATCTTTCACAGTGATTAGAACAAATGGGACTCATCCATCACTGCATTTCCCCCTGAATTTAAGGGCTTACACCTGCAGAGCTGAAATTACTTGGGGCTATCTGAGCTCCATTATCCCGCTTAAGACATAAAAATATGTTTTCCTGACTTGTTAATAGCCATGACTTTGCTCTCTCTCTTGCTGATTTGATAGAAAAAGTCCCGTGATGCTGGCAAAGCCTTCAGAGGAACCACTACCTGAGAACGTAGCTGTTCCTCCCTCAGTCCATCTGACTGCACTCTCAGGCTTTTTGGAGCATGTTTGTTTTATTTCCCTGCTTTGCCTCCTAAATCAACAGCCTGGAAGCAGACACTGTTTTCCTTTTATGACATCTTGTGTTCCCTGTGTTTCAGAGATGGGCAAACAGCTCAGAGCAGCAGAGTGCTGACACACAGCAATTGCTCAACAGGGACACTTTTGATGTGGAGGGAATTGGTTTTTTAAGGCGGTGGGAGAAAGACACGGTAAATACCACTGGTGCTCGGCGGGGTTTCTGGTGGTTGGACACCTCGTGGCCTCTGCTGACACCATCAAAGCTGCTGAGAGCCAGCAGTCACCTCCTACAGAAACACAGGCAACTCCTGCCTCCCTTCTCAGCAAGCTCCTGAGCTGGGGCTGAGCCTGGGAGAAGCTCCTTAAGGAAATGCTGGTCAGCTCAGGGAGCTGTCAGCTTCCTCATGCACATCAAACAACCTTTGTGACCCTGGAGGAGCCTTGCATTTGGTGGCAAGATGCTGAGAGTCCTGGAGAATTAAAGCCAAAGAACTTATATACCCACCTAAATCAGCAAGGCTATTGTGAAAATTCTCAAGAGTAAATATTGCCCAAATATTCCAGTACAATGAGTTTTGTCAGTCCAAACTCCTCTGGCTTCACCCGCCACAAGCAAGCCCTGCTCTGTAGTTACCATTGGTAAAAAATTGTAGTTACATAAAAGACACAAAAATAATGTTGGGAAAGTAGAGATTTAAAATTCTAATGACAATTTAGGAAGAAAAGGCAAACCCTCACATGCAGGAATCAAACAGAGGTCAGAGTTTAACAATGCAGGACGCTTTTGCAGATAGTGTCATATACAGGCTTTCAAAAGGACATCAGTTTGATTTTCCCCGTCTGACAGAACACTCTTGCCCTTCTCCCTCTACCAGCTGAGGAAACATTCAAATGAGGGAAACTTAAAATCTGCTGTAAGCTGAGACACATCAGCAACTGATGTGACATCGAAACAGTTGCAAACATGGTCTCACATCTTTTGTAGATACAGCTTTAAAGGATAATTTGTTCTGCCAGCTCCATTTATGAAAGGAATAGGATAAACCAGGTGAAGGACTGTGATTTAATGCATTATCCTCACAGCATACTTTGGGAGAGATGAATAAAACCAGAATCCTTCTGAATAATACAAGTCCAAAGATCAGCATAAAAATGAGTGACATATGTATAAATCAAATAAAAATCAATTATAAATGCAGGTCAAATTGATTTACATCATGGAAGGCTTATTGATGATGTATACTTATCTTGAAACATCTCTTCTACTGTAAACTGAAAAACTGTATCTTCCTTTTCTAATTGTGAAACCTGTAGGATTCCTTGATGTTTAACTTGGCCCCCTGAGCGTTCAGACCGGGCTGTTGATACAAACTCTTAAAATATTTGGAGTGGATTGTAAAAATAGGAATTAAAATTGCTCTTGGTAGGCCTCAGCTTCCTCCTGCACACCCCCATTGCTCCTCTGGCTTTGACAGAACTGGAAGTTGTTAGCAGCACTGAGGGATGCTCTGGGTTTAGAAGAGGATCCACTGTTTGCATGCAGGGTGAGGCCAGTCTGCAAAAGTGCTCATTAAATGGGAAAGGAAAGCTTCAGGTGCCAGGCAAAAGTAAAGGGATGGTGTTGGATTGCACCAATAGCTTTCATGTTAAGTTGGTTTTCAATGCATGCCTCAGAAATGCACATTTGCCTTCTGTGATGTGCAAAGCACAAATGCCAAATGTGCTTTTTGTGTGTTCTGACAGCTGCAGGAATGAGCTTCCTACAGCAACACCCAGAGCTGTGAGGCTGAAAACCCTGGGGACTTGAGATGCACAACTTCACTTCTGAAAGAGCAGAATCATCCCAGAATGGAATCATGATTTGGGTTGGAAGGGGGCTCACAGCTCATCCAATTCCAACCTTCTGACATGGGGACACCTTCCACTGTTCCAGGTGCTCCAAGCCCCAAAGTCCAACCCGGCCTGGGCACTTCCAGGGATTCAGGGGCAGCCACAGCTGCTCTGGGCACGCTGTGCCAGGGCCTCAGCACCCTCACAGCCTCCTCAGAAGTTGGCAGGGCCATGCCTTGACTTTTCAGACTTAAAATCACGAGGTGATGCCTTGCTTCAGCTAAAGAATGGCCACACCAACTCTGGGAGTTGTTCCTTCCATCCTTCATTCCTCCACACGGACTAAGTAGTATCTGGCCTCCTGCCTTTAAAGACATCAAAATATCCCTAATATATCTTTTAAAAGGTTTCAGGATCAAAGGCAAGTCAAATCCAATGTGGTTTAGTGCTTGTGAAACTCTGGAACATCTTTAGGGTTCACAAAGCTTGTTTTAACTTGCAAAATATTTTCCCTTTAATTAAACCCCACATTTCCCAGCCAGGGTGATTCAGTTTTATATTCAGCTGAAGTGAGAGAGTGCTCTGTGTTCACATAATCTAAAACACACACAACAGAACGGGAACAGAAAACTGGATGCTAAAAGTCTTCAAACATAAACCAGCAAATTGCTCATTAGCAAACAAAGTAAAATGGCATCAAAAAAGGCAGGACAAGACTTGACTACTCTTGCAACAAAACCACGAAGCAGAAGTGTGATGTCATTAACTTGCCTTAATAAGCAGAGTTGCTATTTAGGGTTCTGATGTTCAACCAGAGGAAATCGTCACAGAATTTTAAAAACGCATGTAAGAGGCTGAAAAAGCATCTCCTAAAATACACTGGGTCAATTACTGGGATTTTTATTTTTGGGAGGAGGCAAATGAAGGGATTTCAGAGGAGAGAAAAAAAATAAAAAAGAAAATTGAGGGATCAATTCCCAAAGCTAAACAATGGCACTCTTAATTTACACAGAACTGAACTGCAGCAATGTGATAAATTAAGAAAAAGAGAAAACCTGCTCAGAATATTCTTACTCAGAGATGTGAGTAGTTGTGGCATCCTGTCCTGTGGTGCCCTCTAAGAATTGAAACAGCAGCTGCTTGATGATATCCCAGCTGCACTCGAAAATTCCCACTCAGAGCATCATACCAAGGACCTCACACTTGACTTTGCTGACTTGATTGCCCTCCCTTTTTAGGAAGAACAGAAATAGGATGTGACAGGCTCTAATACCATTCAAGGCTAACTCCAGAGATAGAAAAGATATTCTGGAGATGACAACGAAACTGCCTTTGACAAGTAAGAAAAATCCACTGGCAGTGACAGATGTCTGTTTTTAAAAACTCAGACCAAGAGAGGTGAAAATTCATACAGATGTCCAGTCACAAAAGCATGATGGGAGAAACAACTTGGAAAGATTTGAGAGCATCCTATTTGTTCACATCTATACTAAAAAAGTATTCCAGATCTCGTTACATAGATTTCTATTCTCTAGTAAGCTTCAGCTAAGAGAAATACAAACACTTTTGGCCATTCTGGATTTACTGCTACACATTTAAGCTGGAGCTAAACTTAAGCCAGAGAAGGAAGTAGAACCAGATAGAAATTTGCCATTCTGAACGAAGATTTACTTTGGACACTGCCCTGGGAAGTGTCATCAAGACTCTGCTGTTGCATACTTTGGAGATATAAATCTTTTTGTTGGCTCACCAGGCCCCTGCCAGCTTTTAGCATTTCTTGCAGACCACACTGTATTCTTACCCTTGCTCTCAAAACTGTGATTCTTTACTTTTCCACGGCTTTCAGAGCATATCCTTAAAGATATGCAAACTCCACCTGGACTGAAGTTTGGAAACCTTTGCTTCATGAGAGTCTGTGGGAATTCTCAAAGGTTCTCCTTCCTAAAGAAAAGGAGGAACCATAGAGTAAAGTGGTAATATCTCTACAACTGGACTAAAGCAGTCATTCCTCACCATCCTTCTGTCTATTGCCAAACCACTGAGCTGTTCCCGTTTATTTTAAAAACTTATTTAGAAATCTGAATCTGGATGGGGATAGGAAAGTAAAGTCAACATGAGGTAAGGGAACAGCACTTCAGTTACTTAGCTTGCACTAGATTCACCCTTGTTTGTTATTGCTAAATTAACTCTGGGCTGGAAAGAAGAGGAAAGCTATAATCTGTTGCTTTTAACTCAGGCTTAAAAATTGTGGCCAAAGTTTTTTAGTATTTTGGATTCCTTTGCCTAATTGCAATCCCACAGTGGCAACTGCACTTAGAGAGAAATCCAATGAAGTTGTTTATAGGGTAAAACTTTCCTCCCATGGCAGTGAAAATTAAATCATGAGAAAGGTAGAATTTTTATTTTTGTTTGGTTGGGGTTTTTGTTGCTGGTGGTTTTGGTTGCTTGTTTTCTTGATTGGAGTTTTTTTTTGTCTGTTTTTCAGTTCTTACTGTAACGTCTCATCTCTGAAGGCTCAGCTTCACTGTGCAGAGTTGTTATTTATGGTCAGTGCATAACATTTTATCCGTTCTGAAAAGCTGACTTGGATTTGTCCAAATGCCCAGTAAATGCTGTTCCCTAAATATTTGTGTTTCTCGAGACAGTAAAGGCCACAGACCCAGTACAGGCAACGTGCATCCACATTTTCCTTTGACCTGCCATTCCAGTGGAGCTACTAAGTGCCAGAACTTGCTGGACACAGCATTAATTCATAATCTTCCTCATATATTTTGCTTCACTTTGCTGCTAAGACAGCTAACAGTGCAAAACTGATCCTTTCTGCCTTAAAGAAAGTCCCAATTTCTCATCACTGGTCAAGGATAACGTGGTAGCTCCAACTGTTTTCCTGCTGGGATCTGATGCTGGCTGGATGCCCAAGTGCTTCTCTCTGGTTGTTTAACCACTCTCTTAAAAAGCTTGAGGCATGATGGCATCAGGTCCAATTCAGGTACAAAGGTGAGGGGCAACACAAAGTGTTTTCCTGCCACCCCTTGCCTTGCCAAAACCCCAAAGTGGATCTTATTCTTTTTTTCCTCCCTAGAATTGTTCATCTGCTCCAATTTAGCCCTAACTTTGCAGGGTGAGGAGCAGTGGGTGGAGGTGCAGCTGTGCCTCTCTGCTGGCTGGTACTTGCAGGAGAGGCTGACCAGGTGGCTTTAACATTTTGCAAGTGAATAGAAGCAGTGTCATTGTGAAGATGTCTGGAATTTTGGAACTCATTTTCTCAGCCACAAGAATTCTTCATTTCCCCTTCCCTAGCACAGCCTAAGAGGGAAGTCCTAGGTGTAATTAGAAATCCAAGATGCTACTCCAAGTCGAAACATTAACAAAAATTTGAGTGAAAACTCAGCAGCCTCACAGAACCAGATTGCTGAAAAAAAAAAAGAAGTGAAACACTTTTTAATGACTTTCTTGATGCTCTTGCTTACAGGTGAGCAACAAGACCTCCCTGCCATAAGATAAAGAGGAGGAACTCTCCTGGAAAAAAGCTGTTTTAGAGGCTGTGTTTGCATACACAGTTAAGGATGGATGTAATCCTGATAGGAAATAGTTCCTCCAGGGAGCTGTGGGCTTCCTGTCTTTCCCTCTGGTAAATGTGGAGCCCTACATGGAAGATTCCCTGCATGTGAGAACAACTGCTTGCAAACTCAGTTGTAAATGTAGCTTTAAATCCATAGATGCAGAAAACACAGAGACTGTGCTCATGTCAAGAATCTGCTGAATCCTGTGCTCTCCATCTGCCCGTGTGTAATTTAATCTGGCACCGCTTCCAGTGATGTCATGCCTGGAACGCCCAGCCCTGTGGAGAGAGGCTCCCCGGGATGGTGCAGAGATTAGGAGATGTGGGAATTCACCCCTGGAATGGTGCTCAGATCGAGTTGCACACTTGAGTAAAGGCAGTTTCTGTGCTTTAATCCACGTAGTTTAGGGGCAGGCACGTGTTCCAAAACCAGGTAGGTGAGGCAGGCAGTCCCACAAGCCGGTTCTCCTGGCTGAATATTCCAGTTTGAGGGAGAAGTGTCCCGTTCTGTCATTCCATTTGTATCATTTCCAGGCAGCTGGTTTGCAACTGCGGGGGATAAGGAGTGTCTGGCAAAATCTGTTCCCTGTAGATAAAGTTGTGCTGCGTGAGGAGTCGTCCCCCAGCCCAGCTGAGAAAAGCTGCTCAGTTTTAGCCCCGTGTGTAGCTAAGGGGACACAGCCACCACTCAAGTGATGATTTCTCTAGAGTTTGTCCAGCAAAATCTCAAAGACAGCAGCACTATGCTGAGAAACCTCAAGGTAAGAGCACGAGATGTTCCATCATTGCTGACCAGAAGAACCTGGTGATCCTCAAGTTGCACCCGGGACTGAGACAACTGTTTATCATTTTTGAAAAATGGACCAAAATATGGCAGTCAGCATTTCTTGGAAAACTGAATGTGAGTTTTTATAGTATCAGAGTCAACATGTCATACGCCATTATTCAAGCCCTACTGTCATAATGAAGACCATGTGGAGATACGGAAGAATTATGCTTGAAGATTAAAATAAAATTCAAGAAGAGCTCGGTGTAAGACTTAATTTATGCAACGTTAAAAGAATTTCTGACAAGAGTTTTTTTCAATTCAAGCCATTAACATTAAACATAATAAAAAATATAATATGCTGTTATGAAATAATTTTTAAGGCCTTTCCTAAAAGTTCTCTCTTCAGGTAGACACCACAAGTGGAAATTATTTCAGTGCAGCAGTGAGGGGCTATGGAAATTCAGTTTTTTTCTTTTAAATGTTGCGTAGATGAAGATACAGAGTGCTGCTTTAAGCAAAAAAGAGCAAAAAGAAAAAGCTAGCAAATGCTTATGGCTGAGAAGTCTTTTGGAATGCTAACTTAGATAAGAGAAGTGACAAACATGCCCTTGATATTTATAATTTTCATCTTTTATGTGGCAGCTTTTGACTTTGTGACATTTGAATCTGTTACTGTGAAATGGATTCAGATGTTGCAAAAACGCACCAGATTTTCCAGAGCGTAAAATTAATTGTCTCTAGCACAGAAAGCTGTTATTTTGGTTGCACAAAATAAATCAAAAACAATGTTAGGCTAATAATAAATAAAGCTACAGTCGTAAACAATCTGTTCCCTTTGTTAGGTTTTATGTCGCGTTCTGCATGAGAAGTTCAAACAACAAAAAGTTCTGAAAGCTCCTCTCATGTAAATGACTTTACTCAACAGTGGAAAAATCCATTGGAATGAATCCTCAACAATCTCCTGCACTGAAGCCTAATTCCTCAAAAAAGGGCAAAATGCTCAAATAAGACCCCCAGATATATTTGAGGGCCGTAAAAATCTTGTATTGAACAAAAAAATCTGTCACTTTTTTTCCACAGAGGGACTGACATTCTGTTGAAAAGCAAAGAAATTCCATGCAAACAGGATCAGTTCAGAGATTGAAAGAGTTCAGAGAAGTTGGTTCAGAAACTGAAAAAGTTCATAAACTGAAGAGCAAATAGGTTAATGATGCAAGAAATGAGACTGTAAGAAAGGAGAATTTAGGTTTGGTTCAGAGCTGCTCGGTGAGGTGCACAGCTCTGATTAAAGGGAGGTTCTTTGATTACTGAGTGTTAAAAATGAGGAACCCCACGACAACATCAGGAGTGCCACAGCCCCTGCTGCCAGCCTCATGTCACCTACTGGGGCCCCTTCCTTTGGTAGGACCTTCCACCAAGAGCCAGGTTTGACATTAAAAGCAAATTCAGCCCTTTTCCAGTTAACAGCTTCTTCACATTTCTCCTCTTCCAGTGATCCAGATGTACAAGATTCAGATGTTCCCCTTCCCAGAGGAGGCACCTCTACCTCCTGTGAGTTTCTCCTCCAAGCACCAGACTCACAGGTCTCATCAACTTCATTAATACCCTGCTCAGTTTGATTCCTTAGATCCTCACTACATATCAATTCTAATTTGAATGGCAAGCTTATGTGACTTCTTCAGATTTTTGCTTACCCTGAACCATATTCACGTAGCTGTAATTTCATCTGTGACAAAACTAACCAGAATTTCTTTTGAGATTGTGAGGTACATGAGCTTAGAGACAGTGTCACCATCACAAATGCGTGGCTTTGGCTTGCCTACAAAACTCTGTGTGTGCTGAACTCACGGAGCTGTTTCTCTTCGGATCTTACTCAAAACTGAATTCCTTTAACTTCTACATCATCAGAGGTGACTTTCCAGTTCCCACTTCCAAGTTTCCAGCAGTGGCACCAGAAGCACTTAGGCTAATCCATGTGTTTGTGGGCCAATTCAGCATCCTGACACAAGCACTTCTGTCTGTGTGCTGAGAGTCCTTTAAATCCTTCTGGATGTGACACTGGGGATATGGTTTAGGGGTGAGGTGATTGTGCTGGTGCTGAGGTGAGGGTTGGGTCAGAAATCTTGAAGGTCTCTTCCACCTGCACCTCTGTGTACAGTTTGCCACCCTTGACAGCAGCTATTGCAGGACAAATAAAGTCTTGACACATTGGGGCTGGGGAAACTCAGCAGACAAAAATAATTGAAGTGCTAAAAAATTCATTAGGCTACACTGGCCTAAATCCCACCTTGCTGCTTCCATGCTTTTTTCCTCATTTTATTTTGTACAAACTCACTAGAAGAGGATTAATTTCATATAGATTTATTGGTGGCTGAAAGTGCAGTGGAGGTAACTGTCTATAAGGAAATAAAGAAAAAAAAATTGATGAGGGAAACTGATTACATTTCAAGCAGAGCACCTTTGCTTCCAGCAAGATCTCTGCTGTTTCTCAAACTTTTGGAAAGGTTTTCTGATGACAGCATGGATTGTTTTTCCTGTTGCACTTTCCTTCAGTCTGTCTACAAGCAGTTGTTGAAGTGGATTTAAATGTGCAAATGGTATTTTGAATAGAGTCTGGAAACTGTAACACATCAGAAATGACAAAAAAAACCCCTCTTTAAACTGGGAAGGAATGCAAAACAAGACAAGCAACAGTGCCAGCCATGAGAAGAACTGAGAAGCTCCTTCTGGAGTTTGCTGAACAAAAATTTTGTTCTTTCTAGAACTTCAGGGGATGCTTATGCTCAATAGGAATTGAATATCCGATAGGAATTGGAAACATGAATGCATTTTCTATGGCACACATGCAGAAACTTTGTGTCTAAGTTCCACTGTAATTACTGGAGGTCAAGATTATTTCCCTTTTCCCATGTGGATAAATATTAAGGCTGTCCTCTCCTAGGTACAGACCTAATGGATTTATGGAAGACAGAAAAAAAAAATGAAATTTTTGTGCCTTTCCACAGAGAAAGCAAACAAGTAATCCTCATCCAAGTTCATTAAGACTTCTAAGGAGACACTATCATGCAGGCTTTGTGCTACATTTATTTCAGCTATTAAACTATCAAAAGCCCTAGACAATTAGGCTGAGAATTCATTTCTCAGAGACAGCAGGGAACTGTGACACTGGCATCTCTGTCTGCTTTAGTGAGAAGAGAAAAAGCTGAGAGCACCATCAAAGCAGCCTTCATGGGGCTCTGAGGTTTCTGTGACTGAGGCCCAGCTAAGTACTGACATTGCCCAATTTCCTCATGGAGGTATTTAACATCGTGTACTGAAAATCAGAGCCTGTGAACAACAAAGGTTTGGAGAGACAACACTCAGCGTGCAAGGTCTGCCTGGAGAAATAAAATCCCAGCCAGAACCTTGCTCCCTGGATCCTCACAAAGAGAATGCAGAGGGGAGAAAGTGAGGAGCTGTGTGATGAAAATTAAAACCATCAGCATATTCAGAAGGCAACAAAGGCATAACCAGTTCCCTCGGTAGCCCTGTCCTCACTGCAGATACGGTGTTAGCAAATTCCCCCCAGCCACAGAAAGCAATTTTACAGTGTCATTGCATTTCCTTGCTGATAAAGCAACCATTACAGAAAAATTGACCAATGCTGATAATATTTACCATAAACAACTACACCAAGGACTCAGCTTGGACAGAGAGTCTGAAATGTTATTCACAGATGGTTCTGACCTCCTCAAGGAGCTGCCCTGAAAATGCACACAGAGCCCAACACGCTGGTTTTGATAACTGCTATGGTCAGGGTGTTCTTCATGTCCTTTCACACCTTTGTCTACACAGCAAATGCATCCCCATCCCTCAAACCCAGGAAAAATAGCTGGGCATTATTTTTTTATCAGTTCTGTATTTCCCTAGAAGCCCGAAAATTCTTCTGCTCTGTCCTTAGTTTCTGAACACTTGTCCTTTTACAAGCTTCAGCTATATCCAGCCTTGTTAATTTGACAAAGATGTAAGGCAAGAAGTGTCCCTGTAAAAGGGGAAATTCAAGTGGCCCTCTCACTCCTAAATGTCTTAAAATGCTTGGCCCACGTGCTTATGAGACAGCTGAATAAGAACAACCAAAAAAAGTTTCTAGGAGGCTGTCTTGAGTCAATCATAGCACAAGTTACAGATCTGTTTCAAGGATTCCCTCTCCCATTTGCAATTCATTTAGAACACTGGAAGCTTGGCAAACAGCTTGGGCTGGAATTGCAGGTACAAACCTTATCCCTCAAAAAAAGTCCCTTGCATTTAAAGGAGAGAATGCATGAAAAGCTCTGCTGAATGTACGAAATACTTTGCTCCCACTGTTACTTAGGAAAGAGAAAAACCCATTAAACCAAGACCCCAGAGAACCCCAAACCAAAGCACAAGATTAATCAGATACACATCCCTGCTATTCCTCAGAAGCTCTTCCATGGCGTGCCGTGTTCATGATGGCTGTGATGTGCTGCCTGTGAGTGTGTGTGTAAATCAATAAATAGGTATTGGTAAAAAATTGCTCCTTGTGGGTGTGGGCAGACCCTGGCACAGGGTGCCCAGAGAAGCTGTGGCTGCCCCTGGACCCCTGGAAGTGCCCAAGGCCAGGCTGGTTCTAAGAGTTTTTAAAGCACAGAAGAAGAAAAATGCAGTCGTGTAGAAGCAGAACGTGCCAGGTCTGAGGCTGCACATAACCCGTTGTTAGGGACAATGTGGGGACAAATAGTTTCCAAAAATCACCAGACAACAACCCAAATTCAGTCATTAAATACTAGAAAATTAATTAACTATGTTGCTTAAAATAACTTCCGGATTATGCCATCTTACAAAAAAAACCCTATATTTGAAGACTTCACTGTTAACTGTTTCATTTTCCAAACAGTTCTTAATAAAACTGATTTTAGTCCCAAGTACTTCAAATAAAATACCCTGGGGTTCTTTTCTTTAGTATTCCGTATATCAATTCTGTTCTGCTCTTTAGCATTTAGTTTCCAGAAGCACTAATTTGAAATTAAAGATGTATAAACTGTGAGTAGAAAAAAACCACAAGAAATGAAAAAATCCTCTCAAATCTGACAATTAATTGACTATTGCACTGAAGTTGAACACTAATTAATGCAGGCAGATGAGGTGCTAATCAATAAACCAGACATCACCAAGGTACCTGTTAGCATCGCTAAAAATACAGAGCTGCAAAATTTCCAAGCATCAGCCTTTTGAGGACACTTTCCATAAAAGAATGGAAATGCTCTTGATAGGTGATTTGTATGGCTTACAAATCCAAAATTCCTAAGAAAATGCCACGAGGAAGGCTTTGTTTCCAAAGGTCTCTGAAAGCTCCATGAATCTTGAAACAATCAAGGATGTGCACCAGGCCTTAATTTATTGCTTTGTTAAATGGATTGCTTCCATGCAACTTCCCTTCTGTTAAGATGTAAATGTGGGAAATAGAAGGTGGGAGCTGAAAATATCACAGGAGAATTCCTCCCTGAAGGAGGAATCTGAGCTGTGTCCTTAGCACCTATGAGATATTAGCAGCAAGTTGTGAATAGATCTGATAAAATTAGTGGGAATGAGTAGGATAATGCAGCTGCTGCAATGTAACTTTTGGCTTACACCAGGCTTATTCATAATCTATTTTTATGGTTTTCAAAATCCAGCAAAATAAAAAAGGACCACTGGCTAATTGTTACCATACTGTTTATTCAAAGAGCTATTTGCAGTGCACTCCAGAAGCAATTCCCTCTCCTGTCCTCTCCCTCTCCAGCCCTCGAGTGCTTCTAGTTATAGCATTTGATTTCTAAAATTAAACTTGGATCCACCTTAAAGCTCATAGTTTAGAGAATCTGGATAAATGAAATGCCATTTAAAACATCCCCATGCCATCCCTTTCCTGTGCTACTTTCCTGTACTCTACCAGACTGTAACTTCTTCACTGCCTCAATATTTAAGGCAGCATTTATTTTTATGCTTTTTTTTCTTTTTTTAAAATTTCAATTATTTACCTTTTTCTTGTTGTTGATGTAGCCCATATACAAGAAAACACAAATGAATTTCACCTACGATTGTGGGTATTCAGTAGTGATTTGATATCTAAGCTCCCTTCCAACTAAAACCATCCTATAATCCTGTAAAACAAATAATAATGCTAAAGGTGGAAAATGGACCCAGAACTTCTATAATTTCCCCATTGTAGCATCATTAAAAGAGACAAATGGATCCCTGCTTACACTGCAATAACTGAAAAGTGTCACAGGAGGTTCCAAGTGGATGGAATTTCTAAGCTTTGTTACATTGCCTCAAAGTAATTGCAGAATTCCTACTTATGCCTCTAAACATCAAGAATGTGTGGATTTAATTCCACAAACAATTCAATATTTTCTAATCCCTGTCTGACTGACCTACTAACTCATAGCTGGATAATATCCCTGGCAAGGATGTTATCAACAGTTTTTTAATTCATTGTGTTAGGCCCCTAAGAGGCACCTGGGCTCAAGAGGCGCCCAAAAAGAAAAGCATAATTCAGGAATTCCACCTGGGAAGGAGCTGAAATCTTTCTAGCAGCCTTAAAAGTCTCATGAGATAAACCTCCCAGAGCATGAAATTTCTGTGTTGTTCTTATCACGTGAGAAACCACCTGAGTCTGGTCTCTCCTGACCTGAGGAACAGGTACATGCAGAGGTTCAGAACAGGAAAAAAAGACAAATCCTGCTTCATTCCAAGGCAGCCCTGCAGGGAATTTGCAAGCAAACACTGTAGTAGTTTCACTGTTTCCAAACGCTTATTCTAAGTCTATTTTTGTCTTCCTAAAATACTTAATTTCCTCTTCAGAGTCATCTGTAAAATTCATTTTTGATCTCCTTGGTCCCCCTTTTTGGGTAATTTGTGTATTCCAATGTCTGTGTCCTATTTAGTGGCTTGTATAGTGCATTGTTTTGCAGTTGCATTAACACTCACAGTCTAAAAATACCAAGTCTGTTCACCAGCTTGCTTGAGCCTTTGCCCAAAACCTTTTTTCAGATGACAGTAGGCAAACTTACCACAGAAAAAGAAGAAGAAAAGATTTCTTTGTCCCATTTTTTGTCTCAGCAAAGGTAAACCATAAATTGGATGGGTGATCCTTCTTGGAAATAGTCATTTAAGCCTTAACAAGCACTAGATAATTGAGTGTGGTTGTGAAAATAAATTAGATTTAAATACACAGTGTGAATGTTTTCATAGCTTTGACCTTTTAAGAAGTATCAGAAAAATCTTTGGGGGATATCTGCTGATTTTTCTTTTCCAGATGTTTCAGGTAATAAATTGATCTTTTGTATGTATTTCTTTCCAACAGATCAGAGTAAATGACCCCCTTTTCAATGAAATTTAGCACTTCACATAAACTAAGCCTTTGAATTAATTTTCAATCAAAAATTCCTAGACCTGCTGCCTAATTCAAAAGTTAAAAATGTATTCTACAGATATTATTTGGAATGAAATGTTTCCAATTGCATGGTGCATTTAATTATCACAGACTGCAATGATCTTCTCTTATTGTCATGAAAGATTGTGGAAAAATAGTTCCATCTTGGTGATTTATTTACTAATAAAAGCACCTTCTATATTTACTCAAAAAAGTGCTTATGTCAAAAATAATGTTGAATTTCTCCAATGAATAGGAAGAAAATGAACATTCTCTCTACCAATTGCTGAAAAAGGGACTCAGGTTCAACCCAAAACATTTCAAAAACCTGAACAAAGTAACATGGAATTGATTTGAGGAAATCTCAACCTGCCCATGGGTAGTGAGTGAAGGACAGCAGATTCTTTGTGCCCAAAATACATTATTCAATCCACAGGACTGATCATCCAGGCTTCTTTTTACCTCATTCTGCATTGCTGAACTACTTTATGTTCTCCTTCCTGCCCCTCTGGAAGACGGGAGTGATATTTGCCTTCCTCCCACCACCAGGCACCTCTCACCCTCTCCATGATTTGCCCAAGACAACAGAGAGTGGCACAGCAGCAAGGTCTGGCAGCTCCCTCAGCACCTGTGGGTGCACCCACCAGGATCTGTGGATTTGGGTGGGATGAGTTGTTTTGTCTGGAAGGGTTCCTTCCTTCCCCTCTCTCTGAGGGGTTCCTTTCTTTGGAAGGGTTCTGCTCTTGGAGGGGGTTCCTTTCTCAGAGAGATTCCTCACTTTGGAAGGGTTTCTTTCTCTGAGGGGTTCCTTTCTTTGGAAGGGTTCCTCCCTCTGAGGATTTCTTTTTTCAGAAGGGTTTCTCTCTCTGGCCTGCTCTTTCCTCTAAGGGGATCCAAGAGCCGTCCCCAGAAGCAGAAGAGTGAGGCCAAGGAGGAATTCAGTGATCCCACCTTCTCTGAGTTTGCCATCACCAGGACACCCGTGAGATTCAGCAGCAGCCCCACATTGTCCCTCAGGTACTGGGCAGGAATTGTTCCCNGCATGAGATTCAGCAGCAGCCCCACACTGTCCCTCAGAGGGAATTGTCCCCTGGGAGGGTGGGCAGGCCCTGGCACAGGGTGCCCAGAGCAGCTGTGGCTGCCCCTGGATCCCTGGAAGCATCCAAGGTTGGATTGGTTGCTTGGAGCACCCTGGGACAGTGGGAGGTGTCCCTGCCCATGGCAGGGGTGGCACTGGATGGGCTCTAAGGTCCTTCCCAACCCAGGCTATTCTGTGATTTCACAACTCTCATCTAGAAAAATTGGAAAACTCTCCAGCTGAAGCCACTCCTGGCTCTCTGCTTTCTGCTGCTTCACCTGCAGATTATTTCCTAACCAGGAAGTGTTTATTTGGAAATAAGCACTTTTTATAAGCGTTGCACTCTCCTCTCCCCCAGCACTTGCCACATGTGTTTGTAATAAAAAGCAATTCATGCATGCCAATATTTTCATCCATTAAAAACACTTTTTGATTCATCCTACCTTTGCAGAAGGAAGCAGTGAGTTGAAAACCCCACTTCCTTGGATTTTAGTTATATGATGAGTGACTGCCTATTGACCTCTGTATTATTTTACTTCCATAGAAACTTTCAGTTAAAATTAATATAAAAAATAAAAAATTGTCCCACCTGCTGGGACATATTGGAATATGTTCTGTCTTCTCATTTAGAAAGACAAAAGCTAGCAACAGAGATTAATAAAACCACCAGAGGAGATCTGATGAGTCAGTGATAAATCTACTTAATGTTTGCCACTTAGCAATTTCTGTTCTGACAAATTTAACAGCTAACAACAAAGTGCTTTCTAATGGAATAAATTAAATGGGAAAAACTCAATCCCCAAAGGCTTCAGGCAATCCCTAGTAAGCATCTCACATCTTCATGAGCTCATATATCTCTTTATTTGACTCAAAGCAAACCTGACTTTAGCTTTTTAAAGTATATAAAGATCTCTGTCTCTACCACTAGCAGCTACTTTATTGCAGTTCATTACCAAGAAAACAACAGTTCAAACTCCAATTTCTTTCACTGCTTCCTGTCACTACTCTAAGCGTAACAGCCAAGTTTTATGGGGACAGCAAAACCAGTAGCAAAGCATTTTTTTCCAAAGTTTGGGAAGAAGCCTCAACCATTATGGTCACCCCAATGGGATTTTCAGGTTCCTTGTCAGACCTTTGTACTAATCCTGGCATTATTGACCTAGACCACAACCACTTAGAAAATCCCACAAATGGGATTAGATTGTGCAGAAACAATTGATTGTATGAATAAAAAAATAAAAAAGAAAAAAGTGGAGATGTGTACCTGACTAAGCAGAAACATGCTGTAAGAGAATATAAAATACTGGAAAGAACATAAATAAAAATATCTTGTTGGTTTTAATACTATTGGATTGTTAAGGACATCCTGGTTAGAAACACTTCATTCAGAGTAAACCTATTGCTGTCTCAGATGTGAGAACACAAATCTGCCCTATCTCTGTCTCTTCTTACATCTTCTTACTTTCAGGCTCAGAAAAATTTCAAAGCATGTCAAGAAAAATTGCCCATCGTTAAATGATTTTAACCTGAGTTTGCTGCAGAAAGGGGAAACTCTTCCCTACTTCTCCCTACTGTGAGTTCCAAACAGGAGTACTGAGGATAAGAAGGAATTAATTTGGAGTATGGAGCACAATATAACATTTTAATTGGGCTCCTTTACCAAGATGATGGTGCCATGACTGTCTTATCCTCTGTTTAAGGTTTCTATCCTTACAGCTGGGCTTAGGAGGTAAAACCAGACTTTCCTTTTAACTCAGCAATCCTGGGAAGCATTCTAAGATGCCATCTCCTGGATAGCCTCCAGGGAGCAGGTTTAGGACATATGAAGCTTACATAACACACAAATGCTGAAGAACTACTAAAAGAAAGAAGCATTGATGCAATTTTTTTTCCAGAAAAAAAAATGTAGCCTGAATTTAATGTAACTTCCCTCTGTAAAATGCAAAAGTGCCACCATATGCCGCTTGGGAATTTGCAAGAAAGGAAAATAGAGTTTGAGTTATATGTAGGAAAACTATTCTATTTAATCAATAATCAAAAATTACAGAGCAGAACAATTTAGCAACAGGCTTCCTCCATTTTAACAGTTTAAAAGTAAATTTCAATGAGAGAGAAGCTCAGAATAAAATACTTCATTGAGAGTGTTGTATTTCATTGGAATTAATCCTCCAAGTGTCAGCTATCACTTCTGTGACATGAAATTTTCAGTGATATGAGAGGAAGGTCATAAAAGGTGGGAGAAAATCTATTTAGCTGTATTAGAGATGAGTACAAAGTCCTTGAAAGGAATTTGATGCCACAGCCTCTTTCTGTCTGAAGAGCAGCTAAAAGTCTTGACTCTGCCAAGATTATATCAGAGAACCAGGGGCCCTGAAGGGAATTTGGAGCTTGTTACAGACTCCTATTTCCTTTAGGAGTTTCATTTAAGAGCTACATAGAAGTGTGCATCAACCCATCTCTCCTGAAGTCTTTGATGACTTTGTTTGCTGCAGCAGAAAGCTCTCGGGCAAGGGGCGTCATCAGGAGAAACTGCAGGGCTCAAAACGTGACAAGGCGAGAACGGGGATGAAATCTGCTGCTCCCAATGTGTCACTGACACGGGGAACCCAGCTCTGGAAAAGCAGGATGGAGCAGGAGGTGTTGCTTGTGTCAGCAATTGGGAGCATTTGTGTAAAAGTGCCTGCACACGGCGCTCCTGCTGAATGCTGTGTCACATTTCAGCCCTGCTCGTGTACAAACACTTCTCATTGGCAATTTATCAATTCTGGAGTTTATAATCACTGTGGATTAAACATTTTGCTGTGGCCTAGGACACACGGGGTCCTTATGTCTTTTCATCAACACTGAAAATGTGTAATTTCTCGTTACTAGAACCACTTCAATTATCAAAGTGCCCATGAACCCCAATTAAGGGCATGGGCCTCAATGGTGCTGCAAAATACAGAAAAGAGATCCAACATTCTTTAAAATTTATGAACAAGGTGGTAGGTAGCAGCTGAAAACAAGTTAGGAAGGCTGGTCAGCACATCTGACAAAGCCTTAATCACCAACAGCCTGTTGGATTTAACTGTAAACATCAAAACCCCTGAAATTTTTCAATAATTTGCAAGATTATTTTATAATTTCATTAGCCTTTGGTGATGGCAATACTACTGCACTCAGAAGGTAGATCTACATGGAACATGCAGAGTTTCTGACCTGCCACCCAGTCTTGCCAAATAAGAAGGTTCTTAAAAACCCTCGAAATAATCCAGGCAACAAAATAGGTATGTATGTGATCTCTGCTTCCCAGAAAATCAAAAAACTTACACATTTAAGGGTTAAGTAAAGAAATCCTAATACAAAATATCATCTATTGTCATATATCTATTTATCTGTCAACCTGAACCTCCCCTAGCACAGCTTGAGGCTGTTTCCTCTTGTCCCATTGACAGCGAGATAAATTTTAAAATGAATCTCAGAAATAAAACTCCCTCACTGGTTAAAAGCCTCTATTTCCTTTAGATATCTCCACAGATTCAAGAAAAGCCAGTGCAGAAAAGGTTGTTGGTAATTTTGGTTAATTAAATCCCTGCCAAGTGTTTATAATGCCAGGTCCTGCCCATTCCAGGACGTTTGTTTCTGTTGCCTTTGTGGCAGTGCGTGACACAGCTGGCTGAGTAAGAATGCTGGCAAGACAGAAAATCCAGGCTCCCTCTGGGTTCAAAATCCTCAGGAGACCGCTCCTGATATGACATAACCCTGGATGTGAGAACCTGGGGAGTCTGGAAGAACCAGTTTTGCTCCCTGAGAAGCTGAGAGACACTGAGCAGTGTGAGGACTCTGCGTGTGTTAAAACAAGACTTAGAAAAACACTTGGCCATTAAAGTGAAACGCAATCCTGCTGCCTCCACACCAGCATGAACACATGTCGTACAAGCCGAACTGAAATTGCTAAATAAACTCTGAAGCAGCTTCACTATTTGAAATGAACAGAATCCAGCAAAAGGAGTGTTGAGCACAGCTCCCAGACGAAATCTCCCGCTCGCCAGAAGGTGTCCCTGAGCAGGTTTGGTTTGCTGTATCCAAATGCCACAGGAGCATTTCTCTGCTGGAGTTCAGAGCTTCTTTTCAAACCCTGTGTAGCTGGGCTGAGGGCACCAAACATCCCACACCTCACCCAAGGTAGCAAACTGGACTGGGACACAATTTGGACAAGATCTCACCCTTTTTGAAAATTATCTTTGCAAAGATGCAATGGGAAATGGTGCTACCAAGACTCAAGGAAAAGACATGAATATTTGTGAAAAGATCAGATCTTTAAGTGAATTAATCAGAGACTGTAATTCTATAAATCAGAGACTATAAAGAGAAGAATTCCAGACTATATCCCAGTCATTGTGTACAAATGGAGTAACAAATGTCCATGTTTACACCTTGCCAAGTATAACCCCCAGTGAGAGGTAAACAGAAATAGAAATGGAGAAAAAGGCACTGACTCCCTACAACTTCTGTGTACCTTGGAGAATTTTCATTATGGATGGCACTACCGCTGCAGTAGCTCAAGGAAATAACTTTTAAAACCCCCTCGGATTGTATTCTGAGATCAACTGCAATTTTGGTAGATATTTCCAGTGATGTCTTTGTATATATTTTCATCATGTCCTCGGTCCCATCCAAGCTAGATTATCTGAGATATATGCTGTAAGGGTTTTCCATCCCTCACAATTTTGTATCATTTTCATGATCTAGACTGCTCTCAGATTTAGTCTTATAAAACAAATTCCTTTTTTTAAATCCAGTTTTGTAAGCCAGCCAGCATCAGTAATTCTTTGTGTGTATATATGTATATAATATATAGCATTTTAACACGTTAAAAATTCAACATGTGGAGAATTTGAACCAACAAAATTACCAACATTTCCACAGCCTTCTTCCCTTTTCTTCTACCTTGAAATTCTAAAGCATACTGGCAAACTAATATTAAATAATAGATTGCCCTTTTCATATGAAAAATACACAATGTGGAGTGCTGAGTTAAAGGCTTCAGCATGGACCAGGCTAAAAAGTCTTTTGGTTACCAGTGGAGATCACTTAAACACTGGAATTTCTGAAAGTACTGTCAACCAATCTTTCCTAAAATCAACAGGATAACATTTAAAAGAAGATATTCGATAGGTTCTTGGTTCTGTTATTAATTCTGCTCCTCAGCCTTACCTCCAAGGGAGTTTGCAAGGTAAAGTGCAAGCACAGGCAGAGGCAAGGCCGGGGCTTGCCTTGCAGGGCTGCCCTGCAGCACAGCTGGCAGCCCTCCTGCTCAGCCCTGTGATGTGGTTACTCCTTCCTCTCCTAAGCACCAGATTCCTGCTCCTGGGATGTGCCAAAATCAACAGCTGGGGTTGAAAAGGCATCCTTCTGTGAGAGTGCTTCATCGGATCTGAGCTGCTGGGGAGGAGGTGAGAGTCACCCAGGGGACACGGGGCAGAGGAGGCAGGAAACTATGGCAAGAATGATTCTTTTCCCCCCCATATGTATTTTTGTAGTGAATTGGTATTTAGGATATGTTCATGTTGTATGTAATGTGAGATGCTGTGGCAAGAAAGCCAATCAGAAAGGGACAAATCCTCAGAGAGGAACAAGTGGTCCAAAACGTAGAAGAATCGCAAATTGGGAGAAAAACCACAGAAATGTTAAAGGACAGAAATGTAAATCCATTACAGCCAAGCTGAAGTGCCAAAATAGGACAAATGAGGCCAAAAATACCAGAAGAACCCATACTTTTATGTATTTTGGCAATTCTGCCTCTCACCTGGCTCTAACTGGAAAATGTAAATGAATATGAATTTAATAATGAAAAAGAGAAGCAAACATTGCAAGAGAATTCCTCCACAAAAGGTTCATTTCATATTTGGTATATAAAACACAGTTCAGATGCATCAGGAATTATCCAGCTGTCACAAAATTTTGACAATGGTGTTGATAGGATAATCCATGTTCTTAAATCCCCTGAACTGCTGCCTAACTGCTTAATCTCCAATTGTACTACAATTATAAAATTTTAGATAACTGGCACCAGAGAAGAGTAACAAGGGACAAATATTTGAAATCATGCAATGGCTTCCTGCCACACATGACATTAAATGCTTGATATTGGATTGATTGATAATTAGAAATTCCATTACTGCAATTATCCTAATTTATCAGAACTGTGCAGCTGAAATATAATTAATCTACAAGTAACTTCTAATTTATTTCTTCTTTTTGCTCCTTTTAACATCCATTTGTAATATATTTTTAAAAACTTTTTGTCATCTTTTCAGGCCAGAGTTGCTTTTATTTCACTATGCAGAAGACAAGAGAAGTCAGCTATGCTGTGCCAAAAAGCTGGAAGACCTTAACTAGCTGGCAGTACAAGCAAACAAAAATATAAATCAGGTTTATCACTTGGAATTTTCATTATCGTCACATAGAGTTTGATGGGCATATTACTGCTGCATAAAAGTGATAAATCTAAGGGGTTTTTCCTATGTTTCAAGCCAAGAAATTCTAAATTTCCTCTTCATGCACCTTTCATTCTTTCAGCCATTCTTCTTCCTTTGATTGGACATTGTGCATTACTTTCCCAGACATATTATTATTACTCCTCTGGTTCTAGCCTATTTTATTTGTTGCCATGGTTTTGTCTATAAATATTTTCCTTATCTATTTTTTTGTTTATATTTTTTTTCCTCCCTGTTTCTATTTGTGTCCTCACTGCTTTCTTGCTCTCTGTGCTCTGCTACCCCTCTAACATCTGTCTGCTTAAATAATCCCCCCTTTCTGTCCTTTGGGCAGAGCCCTTAAACATCTGTACACTTCTGCATTTGGGGCAAGCAAGGGAATTCTCTTTACTACTTAGAACACATCAACTCATTACAGATTTCCAGGAAAAATTCCCCACAGAAGATGTGTGTTTTCATCTATCTCCAAATTCACTGAGCTGCCCTCCCCCTTTTTTTTTTTTTTTTTTTTTTTTTGTTAATTTTCTTTTTTTGTT